>JACXIV010000055.1:134811-171018 GCA_014737475.1 Bombus confusus | reverse complement strand
ATATATATATATATATATATATATATATATATATCGTGTATATATATATATATATTCTTAGATGTATAATAGCAATTAATGCATAAAATTAATGTGTATATTACGATAGTCGTAAGAAATTATTAAAAGCGCAAGCTTTTTTCCTCGATATCTATGTATACATGGGAAAGTACGGGAAAGAGGCACAGAAAAGCGTGGTACCACAAAAGTATCGTGCGAAGGTAAGTGGGAAAAAGTTGTAGAGCGAGGATTTCCGATAAAAGGCTTCGTTCTTTGAGAAAATCGTGAAAATACGAAGCTTCGTCGAGTACGTGTGCACTTGAGAGGCAATGAGAGTCGGTTGGACGGGTTTCTTCGCACTTTGCCACTATGAAGTTCTATCCAGTACGCGTGCACTCGAGAGGTAACGAGAGTCGGTTGAACGGGTTTCTTCGCACTTGGGTGAAGTTTCGTCAAGTACGTGCGCACTTGACAGAGGTAACGAGACTCGGGTGGATGAAATTTGATAGGTCATTTCCTGGAAAGCGGATGCTCGTCTGAAAAATTGTCCTTTTATATCTTCAACCTGGTTTCCACGGGCAATCAGCCCCTTTCGGCTTCTACCACCGAACAGGGTAGATACCCAAGTGCGAGGAAACTCGTCGACTCTCGGCTACCGGCGTGTACCGAGGAGGGAACTTTGTACTCGATTTTCTCGAAAACGAAGCTTCGTATTAAAAATTGCCTATCCTACCGTTTTCCGCTCACCTTTGCACGAGGGATCAACCCCTTTCAACTTGTACCACGATCTCCGGCACGCCTTCTATCTATACTGTGTGTATAGTTAATAATGACGTTTAACAATTTATACACGTTTAAAGAACAGATAATGGGACGGTAAGAATTTTAGACGCTTATTGCCCTCATCTGGGTGCAAATATGGCAGAGGGTGGCCGTGTAAAGGGCGATTGCTTGGAATGTCCCTTTCATGGTTGGCTATTTCGTGGTTCCGATGGACAATGCGACTACATCCCCTATGCCGACAAAGGTAACCCGATTTCGATCGTTCGTTATGTTTCTCTCTCTCTCTCTCTCTCTCTCTCTCCCCCTCTCTCTCTCTCTTATAACGTACGACGAACGTTGACTGTATTCGGCTGCCTTTTAATCGTCGATTCCTATCGTCCGTTTCCTTTTCTAGTGCCGCATATCGCCAGAACGAAAACTTGGAAAAGTTGCGAGGCTAACGAAATTATCTTCGTTTGGCATCACGCCGAGGGATTAGAACCACACTGGCAGCCGCAAACAATCAGTCACGTTTTAAACCGAACATGGCGTTATCAAGGTCGAAACGAGTTTCTTATCAATTGCCATATACAGGTCAGTTCAATTAATTCGCGTGTAATTTTCTTTCTTCTGTTCTTTCTTTTTTCTTTTTATGCAAGTTGTCTTTCTCCATCTTGCAACGAAACGAACGGACGCCGACAAAGACTCGAATCTTGCTTTTGCTTCGAAGAGGCTTAACGCCACTTGAATAGTTTGAATGGTTATATGCTTCTGCGAAAAAAAAGTCTGACGTTGTATCTCTATAACATTTAGAGATGATAGACGTAAGGATAATCCGGGTAATTCGATCAATCATGGAAACTAAGATCAAGGAAACCAAGTAGCCATTAACGTTTCGATCGACGGCGATCTCTTAGAGTATCCTTCTCTTTTCTTTTTCCTTTTTTTAGATATCTGTTAAGTAAAGCCGATGGATATTTGAAATAGGAAATGGATCTTGGACTCCTTGATTGCAGCCTCCATGACGAATCCTAAGAATCGTTGCTTCGGGTTTGCACAGGTAAAGAACTCGTAACATCAACTCGTACGTATCATCGCTAGGCTGTGGACTTTTAAGCGTTTACAGGAAATTTAAGAGTGCAAAAATGCACAGAATGCGCATACTCTGCAAAAATATACGGAATATCCAAAGTATAACGTTCGCTAGATGAAACAAATTTTCGCTCAAGTTTCTATCTCTCTAGTTGTGTTTATAGAAACACGAATTTGCATAGATTTGTGCAGCCTGATCCCCAAGCTAAAGCAGAATTAGCCAACAAGCCATAGATCAAGAAGATCATTTCTATACTGATACGACTGCTTGCAAATAATATATAGGTAGACGGAACTTACGAAAAGAGAATATCCTCGGTTAGATCGTATTAAAGTTAGAATCTGACGTGACAAAATATTCATTAGAAGGTAGAATTCTGATGGAAAACACCTGTAACATTATGGTACAAATATTACATTTTTTATAGGAAGTTGCGGAGAATGGTGCCGATTCGGCGCACCTCAGCGCGGTGCATGGACCAGCAATATTTGCAAAAATTGCCCGTATCTTTTCTGCTTTCGCTCGTCATTCGTGGACGAACGTTAATTGGGCACCGCATAATTCTTTCCTAGAATCTCAAAACTCGAACGGAACCGAGTCAGAGAAACAGGATGGTGAAAATTTAAGGCACAGAGCATACATGACTTTGCGACACAGGCTGATTCTGTTCGAGAAATTCCAAGTTTTACCGTTGGACGTAAACGTTCAGCAAATCGGCCCAGGATACGTTGAACTCATGATGCACAGCTCTCTAGGATCCATGTGCATTTTCCAAACGGTCACACCGATGGAACCCCTCTTACAAAAGGTTCTAATTTAAATTAAAGTCTATACGTATAATATACATTTAACACCGTCAAATCTAGCCATTCGCTTTTTCTCCTAATATACAATTTGTACGAGAAATAAAATTCTCTTGAAAGAGGATGCCAACGAACTTATCTTCTAGAAATAGAATTGTATTTATTACGATACCGCCCCGACAACTGTACCGTCTTCTTTCTAATTGTTATTTTTATCAACAGGTGACTCACGTACTATACTGCCCACCATTGCTTGGCCCGTACGCTAGTATGTTATTCCTAGGAGAGTGTTTAATGTTCGAAAGAGACGTAGCCATTTGGAATCGAAAGAAGTTCGAGAAACGACCGCTCCTGGTCAAAGAAGATAAAAGTATAATTGCTTATCGCAGGTGGTACGCGCAATTTTATTCGGAGCACAGTCCAAGTTATCATTCCGCCATCAAATCTTTACAATGGTAGCAATACCTTTCCTTTTCCTGTTATAAAACATTTTCCCATCTTTGATAACGCTCCCTAAATTTCATATCTCTGATAACTGTAAGAACGATAATATTAGCGATTATATCGAATAAATACATTTTAGTGCAATAAGATATCTATATATAAACATTGATTTTATCCGTATAACGTTCAAAGTATCTTAAGAATAATTACAAAGTATAATGTATTTAATCTAAGAAAATCAAATATATGAATGATTACGTTATTATATTTACATACTACTAAATATTCTCCTTCATAAGAAACCAATGAATTTTCATCACCTTTCATCACCTTTCATCACCTTTCATCACCTTTCATCACCTTTTCATGAGCATTACTCGAGTAGAACTAACAAGCAGACTGCGGATATTTATGCAAATTCCTACATTTAGGAATATAATTAAAAAACAAAAAATGGAATTTAAGTTGAAAATTCCTTTACCTTAAATTTAAAATAAAGTACAACAGGTAGTACTCTCGATGATTTATATATTTTTATCGCGTCATTGTATTCTATGCATTTTTTGCATTTCGGACGACCCATAAATACATAGGGGTCCGCAGCTTACTAATAAATTAATAATAAATTAAGAAATTATACGAATTTACGTCACCTACAAGGGAACACACCCAAGTTTTCAGTCCCTTTGTCCAGTTCTTTCTTCTAAAGTTTCAGTTCGAACTTTATTACATTATTATATAATGAATTACTATCGTTTGTTACAAATCGATATAGAGATTTCAATTAATCGTTAAATCTGACTGAAGCTTTCTTGCAAAATTTTTCCAAATACGGAATCTACACGTTCTAACGGTTCTACAAGTTTTGTTATATTTTTTAGTATTTCTAAAGATTTCAATGTTTTCCGTTCCTTTCGGAATCGTATTCTTCGTCAATTCTTCGTCATATCCGCTCCATGAATCGAATAACAGGGCCTAACACTGCCCGATGTTTAGCGCAGTAACAAATACACTTCGAAACCATGCCCTTAAGAGTTCTTTATTCAATTTTCCTCACATAAATGCTCCATTGATGACATTAAGGACTTTAGATAGTTTGCTGCACACTTGGTCCTAACTGTCCACTTGCTTCTTTCGCTACTACAAATAGAGGAGGAAGCAATTTGCCATTTGCTGATATTGTTGGCTGAACTGTACATGAACTGTGCGTAAATTGCCAATGTTGACTTTTCCAAGGAATACCACTGTCGCCAACATTATACTCAATCATTGACATCGATTGTTTATTTAGAGTTTGCTTAAAAACAAGAACTAGCGTCTAGCAATAAAAAAAAAACTCCTCTCAGAGTTACCACATATATACGAGCAAGGAACGATTCGAGTACTCCTTGTTGCACATCGAGCGTGAAAATTTCAAATATAATAAATTCTTTGTAATGCAAAAGTCAACATCCTAATTTATCCGTAGTTCGTGCATACAGCCGTAGTATTTATAAACAAATATTTAAAAGATTATATACAAGATTTCTTAACATTTACCTGGGAAAACTACTAAAAACACGCTATCCTTTAACATATTATTTAAACAAATGGATTCTGTTTTAAAGTAATTTATATCATCTAATTCGTCATTGAGAAATACTAATATCACCAATTTAGACAAGCGCTCTATCCGTAGTAGTTTTATAGAGATATTCGTCGATTTTACATTCATCGATTCATGGATTTTACAGCGCAGAATTTGGGGACGGTTCTCACTCCTTTAACATGGACAAATATTTCTATGAGAACTACGCCATCTATAAATTTCGTCGAGATCGATGATCGACACATCGGTATACTCTCCTGTTAGACTTAGATCCATCGTTTAAAAGTTCCCACAGTTAACCCAGGCTCAATGACAGGAAAATAAGGTCACGTGACAGATACACGCATCACGTGTCGTAGCTGATTGGTTAATTGGATGCGTGGCGGTTCTTCGACGCCTGAAAAACAGTTAGCTTGCTGAACACAAAGACTCCGTTCTCGCCGCGCAAGAGAAGAGCATGACTTCCGAAATAAACCTGGATGATGTGAGTAATTTAAATTTGTCGCGGCTTTTTCTTTTAGCCAATCGCATTTCACCTTGTACTATTTCAATATTTTCGCGGTCACTATCTTATATCATAACCTTACTTGCATTAGAATTTTTTGTTATTCATCATTCAAACTCTCTCTCTCTCTCTCTCTCTCTCTCTCTCTCTCTCTCTCTCCCCCTCCCTCCCTCCCTTTTTCTCTCTCTACGATAAAAAGATCTAGTTAAGCAAATAACTCTATCAGCCTTATAATTCTGCAATATAGTTTACTTTAGTTATTAAATAAGTTAGTTATGAAATAGTTATTCAATCAATTACTCACGTTTTATTAGAATTATAATTCATCTAAAAAATAAAAAAGATATAAAATGCAATGTGATACTATCATGAAATTACGTAATAGAAAAGGTAAATATACTCATTACATACTGATACAGGAAACATGTTCAAAATAAATTGACAGATACGAATAATAATCTGTGTCTAACAATATTAACTTTCGACTTATGTTTTTTTTATAGAAAGTGTACAATATCGATCGAAATACTAATCTTTACGTTTAAATATGTCTATCTTTTCTTATAATATTAATCAGTATCCTCTTTACATATTAACAATTTGTTATTCTGGTATTAAAAACCTAATAGACAAATAGATAAAATTGATAAAAACTTAACGAAAGACATTAAATTCTAAATTCGAATTTATACGTGATGTATTAGTGCACATAGCGATTAATAAATTAGCAGGCGAAATAAGCAAAATAGTATACGCTATAATATTCGAACTTAACCTCTTACATAATAAATTTTATTGTGTATTATACATTTTCAAAAATCACTACACTTACAAATTTGATAATCTATTTCAATTTAATTAATTATTGAATTATAATCAAATGTGTGATATATGATACGACAAGAAATTTCATGCTGTCGGAAGATTTTAGTAACCTAACCTATATAATATTCTATATAATTCATATTTAACTGTTGTTGAGTTTGAGATTTTAATTATTATTATTACTATTATTGTTGTTGTTGTTGTTGTTGTTGTTGTTGTTGTTGTTATTATTATTATTATTATTACTACTACTACTACTACTATTATCATTATCATTATATTTGTATGTAATATACTTTTTTCATTAATTACACCGTTTATATTTTATACATCTATACTAAACGACCTACATATGTGTTCAAAAAGAGATTAAAAATTGAGCCTTCTTTGTAACATAATTTTTTATTTATATTAATACATATGTAATATTTTGAAATAAATAATGTGAAATGTATTTTTCAAGAGGTCTTCTTTTATTAAAAAATATTTCTCTCCAATCCTGTTTCAAAGAAAATAAGGAAATTCGTAATTTGGCAGACAAATACTTGTCACAATATGGTGAGATAATTTTTAAAAATAATTCGCTCTAATAATAACAATTGCATGATGATTGCAAGAATGACGATATCTTTCGCAATAGCGCTTTATTTTTTACATATAAACTACGTATTTCTATTTTATCCAATAATAGATAATAGAAAATTTTAACTAAAGTTCAGGATTACATTTAAACTTAAGTATATTTCAATGTGATTCTTAAAATTTTCTTTTTTTAATACAGTTCCCAACACTGAAACTAAAACATGTACATATTAAGGACAAAAGACGTCTATTAAGGACAATAAACACGATGTTGACAGATGGATGTAATTCTTTACAGGTATGCATCTCTTCAAAATGCTTTTTTCCACATCAGCTACTTATCGTCTATTTCTACACATAAATTTCTAGTTTCAATCTACACAATTTATCTATATAATTTTAAATTCATTGAAAAATATTGCTTTCAGATAGTCACTGATTTTGATTTAACATTAACTAAACAACATGTCAATGGAAAAAAAGTTCTCAGTAGTTTTGGTATGTAAATTTTTAAACATTATTTTATTATAATCACGTATTAAGATTTGATTAAATTTATACAAAGTAAAATTTAATACAGCTTTTATTTATTGCCTTGTAATTTTGGAAAAAAAAAAAAAATAGGAATCTTTAGCAAGTGCAAGCAACTTCCAGAAATATATGCAAAGGAATCAAGTCGTCTTTATCAAAAATACAGGCCGATCGAAATAGATCCTAATTTATCGATTGAAGTAAAAACAGAGGCAATGAGAGAATGGATGATAGCAGCAGAGCAAATACTGAAAGGAATACCTTTTACTCCTGATGAAATACCAGAAATAAGCAATATTTATGGAACGCATTTAAGGGATGGTACTAAAGAATTTTTTAAAAAATTGCATCTTGTCAAAATTCCAGTACTAGTCTTTAGCGCTGGTTTAGGAGATATCGTTGAAGCTATATTAAAAAATCAGGGAGTTCTATTTGATAATGTAAAGGTAACAGTTTTAGTTTTATAAACATATAATTTTCTTTATCGCTTTATCTTCTTAGCTTTTTCTAAACTTGTAGTAATAATGGCGAACACAATATATTCACAGTTATAATATTCATTTTTTAGATAATCTCCAATTTTCTCAAATACAAAGATGGAAAATTGGCAGGCTTCCAAAATGAAAGACTAATTCATGTGTTCAATAAAAACGAACATGCAATAGAACAAGACTATTTTAAAGTTCTCGAAGGAAGGAAAAATGTTTTTTTAATGGGAGATACCATAGGAGATGCATCAATGGTCGATGGAATGGTGAATACACGTGCTGTACTAAAAATTGGTTTCCTTTATGACAATGTAAGCATTATGTATTGCACCGTGTTTGTTTATAACAAATGATTATCATTGTATGTCTTGCTCTATAATTAGAATTTCTAGAAAAATATCGTGAGTTGAATAGAAATTTTGATCTTTTACAGATTGAAAGCAGCTTGGCTTCATTTATGGAAAAATTTGACATTGTTTTGGTCGATGATCAAACGATGCAAGTTCCAATCGATATATTACGACTATTGTTATAACGTATAACAAATAATTAAATGTGATTTTCTAATTTTTATTACTTATTAAGTAGCTGTTCCACTTAATTTAAGTGAATATTTCACCTTTATGTTTTATGTGTACTGCACCCATTAAGTGAAACTAATCACCTTGGTTTAATTATGATTTATTTAATTCAATTGTAACAGTTTAACAAAATTTATTAAAAGATGTCATTTTAATGATAAAATTGTTCCCTAGCATAATTTTAAATGTTAAATATTTATAATGTATATATTTTCTAGTAAAAACTACTAAATTAATTTCATTAATCTCATTAGAATGACTAAATAACATTGCTTTTTCCTTTGCACTTAAATTTTAATGGAATTTGTCTAAAAATCGAACAGGCGCATACTAAAATTTACACTATGAAGATCTTTAGAGAAACTTTTCAAATTAATGAACGTATACGTACGTACATGTACTCACTCATAAAACTTTTTCTTTATAATGGCTATTATTATATTGCAGAAAGGAAACAAACTTTGTTTTTCAAAATATGTATAATAATAAAAATAACAATAAACGCATTTGTTGCTAATGATTATGATAAAATTCCCTACACAATCACGAATTCATAACACTTTAGTACATTTTAGGAAAAAGTAAGTTGAGAACCGTTGATCAATGATCAGTCCTTCATACGCTACTCACTAACCACAAAGTGCTCGTGTCTTGAAGTTTGATAATTTTGCATTCTAAAAAGTATTCTGGCGTAAGTTATTTCTAAATTGCCTTTAATCGAGACAATTTATTCTAGGATGCTGAATCGTAATGCTCGATATCAACGAATTTTATAAAACTTAAAACTTAAAATATCTCAACTTATCGTGAAATAACTCCGATCTTCGACAAATACAATTCGACTAATCGATTTTAATCGATATTAAATACCATAAATTCGGTAATAAATTACAAATCGAGTCAAAAGCATTTAATATAAATTAATTTCAATTGGCTTTCTAATTTCATTTATAACCAATAAATCTAAGATTTCTTTTATAGGTATTATTAATTCCTGAATAAATTACGAGGAACTGTTTTACGTAAAATTATATTCTAGAGTTAGTAATAAACTGAAAAATTAAATGAACAGTATAGCAGAAGGTTGTAATAATCTTAAAAAGGAATATGATGGGTGTTTCAAACTCTGGTTTTCCGAAAAATTTCTTAAAGGTGATTTAGACGATTCAATGTGCTCAAGTCATTTTAAATTGTACAATCAATGCCTTCAGGTAACCGAATTAATATTCTCCTAAATTCACCTTTTTTAAAATCTAAACATTAAAATGTCATGAAACTGAAATATGAATGCGATTTCTTGGGTATTATACTCTTTACAAAATTTTGTGAAAATGAACTTATAATTTTGCAAACATTCGATAAATTGAAATCTAAAATAATTGTTAACATTGTGTGATTGTACCTACATTTTCCATATTTGTTTCTCATTTAAATCAGACCTTAAAATCTCATAAAAGATATCTGAGATAAAGTAGTCTCTGTGTTGTATGGACATTAATCATGAATTAAAGCAATGTACAAGTTGGAACATGCGGATTGCACGATTTTCGTCTTTTTCTGTATGAATAACTAAACAAAATTATTAGAGTTAATCGACGATGATTTAATCCATTAATTTTTTTAATTAATAAATAAGAGTATATTATGGAGGCTTGCAAAGAATTGAAAGAAAAGTACGATCGTTGTTTTAATGATTGGTTCTCTGAGAAATTTCTGCGTGGGATCAATGACGATAGTGAATGTGCACCTTTACTTAAAGTTTATACCAAATGTGTAGCGGTAAGTTAAAATGTTATAAGAAACTTGAATCTTTGAATTTCTAACCTCACTTTAGTTGGCTTACTATTGTGATTATCGGAATATGAAAGAGCTAAATACGCAATTAGAAAGAAATCGCTTGATAACGTGAACAATTATATAGATTTTAACATTTATATTTCAGAATCATGAACTTTGTAAATAATTTTTAAGATAAATCAGTCAAAATTAAATAATTTTATGCCTTGAATATACATTTCAAAATTTAACTTTCATTGGAATTTTAATTACTTTTACTATTACTAATTACTTTTTGAATTTGATGAAATTGATATGAATTTATTACGCTTTCCATGTTGCTATTTCTAAATCTTTTGAAACAAATTTTTTATTACTTAATATTTCGTTATAAAACAATTATTTTGTTACAATTTATAGGGTGTACCTTATTCATTATAATTATGTTTCAGCAAGCCATGAAAGATCAAAACATAAATCTGGACGAAGTGAATGTAGCTCATTTGGGAACAGAACAGGAGAAAAAAACTGAGAATTGACAATTATGATTTTAATAGGATTTTTGTGTTAATTTTTATTATGGATGTGTTACATATATTTAAATAAATCACTATTTTTATCATAAAACAATTTACACAATTGTGTTCTCATTTTCATCAATAAGCATAAATATGAACATCAATGTCCAAATAAGTTTTTATTTGCCTATACAAAAGTTTTTAAAGATAATATCTAAGACTTCTTCATTACTGATAGCACCGGTAATTTTGCCAAGTTCTCTTGTTGCATCTCTAATATCTTGTAAGGATATAGCCATGTCATAAGTTGGTAAGACAGTTTTCTCTAAATACAGTTCAAGGCAATCTGAGACATGCAATAAATGATTTCTATATCGTGCATGACTGATTACAGGATTTTCTTGAGATGGATCTCCACACCTGAAATTAAAAATATAGATTAATACAATAAAATAGAAATGTTTCATTTGAAAGAAATACTGTTTAAATTATACGTACATTTATTCATATAATTTATTATATTAATTGGTTTTCAATATTATAAATAAAATACTCACAATTCCTCAAAACACTTTCCTAATGCATTTGTAAGCTCTTTCAAACCTTCTTGCGTCTTACATGATATAGGAACAACATTTTCCTGCCTCCATCTTTCTTTTTCCTCTTCTTTAAGTAAGTCTATTTTATTTAGTACTGCAAGAACCCTTTTTCTATCTATTCCCAAATAATTTTTATACTGTTCTAAAAACTTTCCTACAGAAGTTTTTATACTATTTTCCGCACTAATTATACATATAACAAAATCTGCTTCTTTCGAATATTCTTTTGCTTTTCTAATACCCTCCATTTCTATTTCATTTTGTGGATTATTTCTAATTCCTGCAGTATCCGCAAGAATCATTGGATATCCACAAATATTTGTTGTTAACTCGATAACATCTCTCGTTGTTCCTGGTAAAGATGTAACAATTGCTGCATCTTTTCTGGAAAGAAGGTTTAGAAGACTGCTTTTTCCGACATTAGGCTCCCCAAGAATTGTTACGTGTACTCCAGTACGTAAAATTTCCCCTTTTCTTCCATCAGAAAGATGTTGCTGAATTTCTGTAGATAATGCTTGCACAATAGTATTAGCATCTTTTAACACATTAGATGTTACACTGTGCTCTTCAGAAAAATCAACATATGCTTCTAAACTGGCAAGAACATTTAAAAGCGTAATACGCCAAGAATCATAGAGACGACGGAGGGAACCACTTGCTTGATTAGAGGCCTGTTAAGGTTTCAATAGGAAATGTTACAACATAGTAAATTCCAGTACTATATGGTAATTAAAAAGTATTTTTTCAGAAGGATATTAAAGTAATTTCATTTGCACCTGCTTACGTTGTTTTTCAGTTTCTGCTTCAATTAAATCCCCTATACCCTCCGCTTCAGTTAAGTCTATCTTTCCATTTAAAAATGCTCTCTTTGTGAATTCTCCAGGAAGTGCTAGCTGAAAACGTAACTTTGAAAGTGCATTTAGAACAGATGTCACTACTGCTGGACCACCGTGAATGTGGAATTCTGCACAGTCCTCTCCCGTAAATGATTTAGGTCCTGAAATTTATTATTCATCGAATACATGAGTTTTTTATACTATTTATTTTCAATACATAATTTTGAAAGATACTTCTTTAAATTAAGCACTGAATCATATTACCTGGAAACCAAAGACATAGACCTTTATCTAAAACTTCTTTTGTCTGAGGATCACGAATTTTTCTTAAGAAGGCTGTTCTAGGTTTTGGAGAAGATATTTTTGTCATTTTTTCCAAAGCTACTAACGCTTTTGGTCCGGAAACACGAATTACTGCTACTCCACATTTACCATATCCTTTAATACAAAAAAGCATTTATTATTTAATGAATCAAATAAATTAAAGTATAGTAAATGCGATAGAACAGAACTATTACTGTAAATTAAATATAATTCACTTCAAGAGAATAAATTTTTTTAATTAAATAGAAACATAAATATATAGATATAATTAATATCTTTTCAGTTATATTGCATCTTAAATTGTAAATAATAATTTCATTTAATTCGTATTCATTTTCACATTGGAATTTACAGTTAAATATAAAATACATTAAATGTTTAAACTTGTGATTGCAAGACGCATGCGCAGTTAAAATTGGCGGAATGCTAAATGTCCCATCTGATAAAAAGCAGTGTTGAAGTGCACAGCGATCAAATGAAAATTTCTATATAATAAATATATTAATTTTATAAAAATTCGAGCAATGCTAGAAATATAGAAGAAAGTGTAACAACCGGAAGAAAGTGCATAAATCGTAGAAGATCTACATTCACAAAAGTGTCTTTGCAGTGAAATTAGTGGAACAAAAATCCTGCGTCTCATTTTCTTCGAACTGGTAGTTAACTTCCAAATGCTTTTATATTAAAATATTCGTAACGTTTGTGTGCACAAAACACTGTAAACAGTAATAACTTTTACAAATTTAATACGACGCTTTATTTTTAGACTTATTTCACATTGGGTTAGAATCAGGTTAGGTATTTAAGCACAAGTACTGAGCATGACCATTGATGAGGGTAATGTAACATGGAAGTTAATGATTAATTGAAAAGGTTCAGTTTAATCAGGATACCGAATATTTTATCTAAATTAACGAACTTTCTAAGTGTTTGACCTTTTGTGATAAGTTTTAATAAACTTTTATAGTAATACAGAAAATAAAAATTGTATGTGTTACATAAAACAAGTTTACGATATGAATATTAAAGTGTAAATTAAGACAAAATGGCAGAATTTGGGAAGAAACTAATCACCAGTAAAGATGTACACAAATGGTGTAATGATTGGGTAGAATTGCAAAAAAATTTTACATATACAGATGAACCGCAGTGTAAGAGAAGACATACAGACGACGATGATAGTTATAATACTGATTCCGAGTTTGATTCCGTATCGGAATGTGGGACAAAAAGAAGAGTTGGTTTCCCGCTGAAACGTGAAGTTTATCATCTATCCTGTGAATGGACCAGCTGTAAATATGAAACCAATCACGTTGAGAGATTCGTAAATCACGTGGCCACACACGTGTCTGATTTAAATACGCGCACCAATGAGAAAGAAATCAGTGTTTACATATGCCAATGGACTGGCTGTATGTATGAGAGTGATGATCCCGATGAGATCTCTAGGCATGTTAATTATCATGCCTATCATACTAAATTGAAATGTATCGGATCAAACGTTCGCACCAGAATTAAATTACCTGTGAGAAATTATCTACGAGTAGTAAATTATAAGTGACTAATCAAATTAACCATTTTATTTTATAATTTTTTTTCCACGATTTTATTTTATAACAGTTTGCTCACTATAAATATTATTTTAATAAAAAAATTTTCTAAGTTTCCTTCAAAAATTAAATAGAGATATAAAAATATTTACGGAATTTAAAATTTTAATATTTCAGAAATGTCGCAGAGATCCTGAATGGAAAAATGTTGTGGATCTTCCAGCGCCACTTCTTTGCCGTTGGGAAGAATGTCTGAAACACTTCAGAAATTATCAGTTATATTTGTATCATGTGGCTGTTCACATTGAGGAAGGTCCTAGAGGTAATAAAATTGAAGGAGGCGTAAAATGTAAGTGGACAGGTTGTGGCAGCTTATATCCCAATTTATACAAATTGAGGAATCATATCAGACATCATACAAAAGAAAAGATTGTTGCTTGTCCTGATTGTGGTGCTACTTTTGCTTCCAACACAAAATTCCATATACATTGCAAACGGCAAATTCCAATTGATGGTAAGATTAAAAATTTCCATTTAACTATAATTATTACAGTCTATCCAGATATTGTATATAGTATTTTCAATTATAGAGGATCATTGAACCAGTTAATTACAAATATTCGTCAGAAATTTGATATACAAATAGATATGGTCACTTTTAATATATATAATAACTTATTTTGCTAAGTGTTACATTTATAAAAATAACTTACTTTAATTATTATATTAGTTCAGGGATTCCAGTGCTCCCATTGTAATAAGTTTTATCCAACTGAAGGAATTTTGAGAGATCATATGCGAATGCATGTTTTCAATTATAAATGCACTCTTTGTGATATGAGTTGTGACTCACCAGCCAATTTAGCCAAACATGTTAGATATCGGCATGTCTCTACTAGGAGCTTCCCTTGTCAGCTCTGCAATCATGCTGCCAAATCTCAACAGGATCTAGATACACACATGACAGTTCACACAAAAGGACCTAATTTTTCATGTCATTTTGAAGGATGCCAATATAAATGCAAGGGTGCATATACTCTTGACAGGTATCAGAATCTCTTATTTCCTGAAAATTCAGATAAAAAGGGCTAAACAAATATGAATGTGTTTCATTTTGATTGTTACTAAAAAGAAAAAGAAAAAAAAAAAAAGAAACACTTCATTTTCTTTATGGCGATAAAATTATATTTTAAGGCACATTGAACGAGTTCACACTATGCAGGTGCGCTGGTATTGCTGTCATGAATGTCCAGTAAAATATAGGAAAAGCTACAGACTAACAAGACATTTAATTGAGACACATCAATTGCAATTACCTAGTGGTCATACACGATTCCAATATAGCCACGATGAAGATGGATGTTATAGATTGCAAATGTTCAGATATGAAGCTGTTGAAGAAGAAACAAATCCTTCTACTAACCAGCCAAAATTGCAAAATAAAAAATTTAAAATCAAATTAAATAAAGATGCCAGTGTACCCCAAATTCAAGTAATATATTTATCTGCAGTAAAGTTTATAAATGGTTGTAAAAGAACTTGACGTTCAAAAATGTTATGTTATCTATTAGGTTTTTGAAGATTTGGATGAAAATGAAGAGGAAAATGAAGATAAGGAAGTGCAAGAAATGTCAGGGCAGAAAAATGACGAAGGAAAATCTATGCCGGTGATTTCCAATATTCTGATAACGATCGATGAGACTGATGCCGAGGGAAATATAATTAGAAGTAGAGTCGTGGAAGCGCAAGAAACTATGGAATTGCCACCCACCGAAGGATCACCATTAATTTTAACATAAATTTATTTCACAATTGATTCATACAATTTTTTATTAAAATTCAACAGCAACAAAATTTTATATATTTATTATAAATTGCTGATTTTTATATTTTTTGTATTTTGTATTGTTTCTCTTTCATAATTATTATTAATTAATACTTTATGTATGTCCCATAAAAAGTTTATAAATTGATCAATTTGGAACGAAGTAATTAATCTCTTTCGTATGACGCATATAATTAACTACAAATAGATACTTTCATGTTAAATAAATTTATCAAATATATTTTTTACAAATAAGACTCATAAACTAGGAAGATAATCGAAGATCAAAACAAGCTTCGTCTTCTATATCTAATGAATCGGGTGTATCTGTAGTCGCAATTAATTCACCATCAAAATACAGTTTAATTTTTGATCCTTCGACATCAAATTTTTTAGCACATTTCTCTAATAAAATTTTGAAATCGTCATCTCGTTTAACAGAAACAGTTAGACTTTTCTTGCCTGTCGTTTGTATTTTTATTGTACAAACGTTTTCATTGTTTGCGTCTTTTTGAGGTATAGTGTCTGTACTGTCTCTCTTAACAATGCCTCCCTCTGTAAACATTTTTTTCTATTTTTATTTAGAAAAAAAAAAAAACGTTAAAAGAAACTATAACTTTGTTAGAAAGAAGATCAAAGAGGCAATGAATAATTTACCGAGTATGTCTATCACAGACAAATTTATGGAAGCTGGAGTATCAGTTTGTTTAATAGTTACATCTTTTTTTGTTATTAAAATTTCATCTATCGATACTTGTTCTAAATTAGCAAAATATTCAAAAATTTGTCGAAAGTTTTCATTCTAAAACAATGCAAATATTTTTATTTTCGAAATAAAGGGGTAAACAATAAAATTAATAGCTTTATAAATACTTAATAAGTGTGGTATGATTGTAATAATTTCATAAATCTGAAATTCTATATGATTATGAAATATATGTAATTATATTTTGATTACGTACTTTACAAATATTCAAACGATGTATGTTCTTTGATCGCCAAAGGATTTTAATGTTTATTTCATAATTCTCAGTTTCGCTAGAATGTGAATTCTCTTGTGTACTACTTTCAAGTATAAATAAATCATTTTCAGGAGATTTTGGTTTTTCTTCTATAGAAACAATTTCTAGATCTGAATCTGCCTCGTTGTCAATCTGCCATGCATTTCTTTTCTAAAAAAAAAAAAAAAAAACAAATAGCAATGAAATTGGATATACAACATATTTCAATTAATTGAATTAATAATTTTATGGATTCATGAAAAGAGCGTTTGTCTCTAATTGTTTACTTGTCTTTGTCTTGTTGATCGACGCCTGGTTGTGTTTCTTTTACCTCTTGTATTCTGATTTGTACTTTGTTTTTCTACTTTTCTTGTTGTTCTAGTTTTGTTGGAGTCTTTTAAAATTCTGTAAGGTAATAGCAAGCTTCAAGTTAGAAATTTTTAATTATAAAATCTCATAAAAACTAATTTTCTATGAACTTTATATGTATTAGACGTGCATTAACTCTTCGTTATTTTCTTGTATGTTCTTCTCATCATCCTTTTCCTTTTGTTCGTTATGTTGTGGTGGTGGCTTTTTCTTTAAGGCTACACATAAATTTTTAATTATATCATCTGTTTTTATGTTATACCGTTAATTACTAATTTAAAAATATAACTAACAATAATATTTGCGTACGTACCATTTAACTTTGCAACAGAATTTAAGTACATATCGTCATCATCGTCGGATGAACTTCCTAATTGAACTGTGTCCATTATTTACGTTTTGTTAACAATACTAGGATATAAAGAGGAAGATAAGTTGGAATAGTACATCTTTTAGTCCGACATATCTTTACCTCACAATAAAAGAGGGTTAGATATCTAACGAAAGTATTACTTTTCGAACACTTTCAGCTACACAATGTTTTCTATGCAATACGTCAAGAAAGAAACAAAATTTAAGTAATAGCACTACTATTTAAAGAATTCAAATGAATAATTCATATAGGAGCAAAATAAATGAATTTTTCTTTGATATCATAAACTTTTTCTATTCTAAATTGTATTTTAAATTGTGATTGCAGTGCCATCTTCATAGAACGGTACGATTTAATTGATCTGTTTACTGTACGTTACGGCACCCCTCGGCACTCAGAACTCAATAAAGAATACTATATGTTACAATGTTTATAAAATTATATAAAAATGGATGTAAAACTCGATAAGTAAATACAGAAAAGCTTATTATTATTATTCATTAATTACAATATTTCTTATCATTAACTACCATTAATTTACAATATTTCAAGACTATACAATTTCGATACTTACAGTATTCTTTAAAATTCAAATTTCGAAGGTACCAAGGGAGGTAAATAAATCTGATACGACAGTTTCCAAATTTTTTATTAAAATTCACTTTTGTGTAACATACTAATACAGTCTTAAAAACACTGCGTTGCTTCTAATTTAATAATATTCAAACGTATTAAACGTATCACAGGGTATTGATGATACCAGATGGTTCAAATGAAGTGGGGATGATTCTACATAAAAAAAACAAGCTGAGAATATCGAGTAAACGTTTTTCATCCTCGAGAAAATCAAATTTAAAATGTGAATTTGGCTGAGTACAAACTGGTAATTGAACTAAACAATCAGCAGAAGGTTATCTTACATGCGAAAATAAATGAAAAATGTTAAATGAAATTTTTTCGTTTAAGGCCTTGTTTTCAAGAAAATAGCTTGATGCACGTACACTTGATTAATTTTCAATGTTTATTTTCCCAAAAATGGAACGTTCTATGATAAAATTTTATGTTACACTTTTTACTTACTTTCACCGGTACAATAATCTGTTATCTATTATTCGCTCCAATCCAGTTCGAAATTAACAAAGTTCGAGTATACTTGATAAATTTTCAGTCTTTAATTTCTCGAAAACGAAGCCTTAAATGAAAAAAATTTCATTCTATTCATTGTATTGCATTCTATATATTTTGTTCTTATTCTTTTATAAGGAATGACCCCACTTCGTTTTTATCATCAATACTGGGACACCCTATACATTTAGTTATATGTCAAATAATGAAATTCATTCCTGTTTAAGTTATGGTCCAAATTAAGTATCTGGTACAAATACATTTCAATTGATTGGCAAATATATTCATCAATCACTGCTTTAATTTATATTATTTAAACGTTTAAACGAAGACTATCGTCGCTTATAAATGTTCCCTCTCTTTCATTCGTTGATACAGGCCATTGCGATTGGTGCGTAACTTGTGACGTAAGTGAACGACGGTTCCACCCGTGGTCCGTGGTCCTCTTTTATCTCTTCAGATCCTCGGTGAAAACGAAATCTCCCGGGTATCATGCTAGTCACACTGCCTGTTTGAGATTGAGCTTTCTACGTCATCCCTACTTCTTATCGCTTTCGATGATAAGAACTGCTTTTTGTCAACGAAATTCTGTGAGCGACCACTACCACGACCACGACCACTCTCCACTTTCAATCGGTGAGTATGTCTTCTGCTGAATTTCCGGTTGGCTGTCATTCCAAAATTTTACCAACTACCTGAGAAATATGACTTGCCAGTACCAATTTAACTATTCACATTTGTATTGTTTTATGTTTTCTATTGTTTATTATTAACATTAACATTGATCGGTAGACTTCTGTCAGGATATTTGAAGAAATTGAATTTTCGAAGATTCGTGATTAAAGATCTTTCTTTGATTGAAAAGCCGTTTTCCATGAAATGTAAGTGGTTGAAAATAATAGTGAGGTAGTCTGTGAAGAAAGTTCTTGAAGTACTTTTTATAAATTAAAATCTAACCTTTCTAGCGTATAGTTTCGGGTGGTACGGTCGTTACCTAACCTACTTTATTGCTTCTTCCATATTTAACATTTAATTGTTTATGTATGTAGATACTCATCGTTTAATGCTTAGCTGATAATACTCAACTGATGCGTATATAATCGATAAATTATTCTTCTTTAGAGATATTATTCTTCTTCTTTAGAGATATTTACCTACTTATTTTCTTATTAATATTTTACTTTCAATTCATATATTTGCTCATGATACGATATTACATTGTCTATTAATATTGTCATTTACGTTGAAATAAAATTATACAGATCTAGACACATTAATTTCATCGCGGGACATTGTTATGTATGTATACGCATACATATGCTTTCATATATATATATATTCGTTTTTAGTTATCTACAATAATATTTAGCGGATATGTATCTGTGCATAATGCAATTCTTATTGTGCAGATATCGACTTGTTATATAACTATTCCTTTATCTTTTTTATTATACTACTACCGTTCAAGGTTGAACGATAACATTCAGAGATGCAGAAACTTAAATTAGTCAATAATACAAATTGTTTTCCGTCTTTCAAAGACGTTACTATTAGACTGCAGATATTTATAGAAATTAATATTTTTATAAACATTATTAAAGAAATGGGATCTAAGCAGAAATTTGTTTTATCTATTAAGTATTATAACAAGTATTCTATTTTAGATATTTTTTATATTTTCGCATTTCGTGTGCATTCTGAGTATCTTTGCACCTTTCAATTTCCCATAAATACATAAATATCCGCAGTTTAGTGATTATTTAAAATAATGTGAAATGAAAATTTATTATATTCGCGTGAACCTGCAAAGTGTGAAAAGTTTTAAAATATGTAGTTAGTAAATTAATCGCGGAGTTGTACGCAAATTGAAATTTCCTTGAAATTTCATGGAGTTTGAAATATCAAACCGTTATTACCTTAGTTACCGAAGTTGCCAACATATTTGAGGCAAACATGACGAGCAGAAATTGTTAGTAAAATTAGTACATTTGTGACATCAATTTGTGTGTTTTCGCTTTATAACATAAGCTTTAATCGTGTAGGTAATTAAACAGTGAGAGAGAGA
Source organism: Bombus confusus (assembly GCA_014737475.1). Classification (NCBI taxonomy): domain Eukaryota; kingdom Metazoa; phylum Arthropoda; class Insecta; order Hymenoptera; family Apidae; genus Bombus; species Bombus confusus. Next base: position 150,455 of record JACXIV010000055.1, on the reverse strand, counting down.
GAGAGAGAGAGAGAGGGAAGAAAAAATCTCGATTTATGTATTCAGCGAAACCGAACTCGTAGAGTTCGTCGCGATGACGGAATTCGTTGAAGAGAAATCGATCGACACTTGTGTCGAAACCCCTCGAATTGTAACGCATCGAAAATCGCTGAAAACGTTGAAAGGCTTGAGTAGGATTATTTTACAACTTGCTGATTGTTCGATTTTTGTCTAAGCGTAAGGAATGAAACTTGGAGAAAGAAATTTAAAAGGAAACCTTACTCACGTACATGGTTACAGGATGTCGCAACAGTCGTGTTACAGTCGACAATAATGCTGGTTCTATATGGAAAAACAAATTAAAAATATAGAAAAAAGTTTTTTCATATGACGCTTCGTTTTTAAGAAAATTGAGTTTGAAAATTTGTCAAGTATACTTAAACTTGACTAATCGCAGATTAGATATGTAAAAATTTAAGTTAGGAACTGATCTAGTACACGCGCATAATAAATTTTCAAATTTATTTTTCTTGAGAACTAAATATTTTATGAACAAATTTTATTGTATATTTTCGATTTCTTTTTTCGCGTAGAATCATCCTATTGTCGATTGTACCACGATTGCCGGGACACCCAGTATATTTTTATGTATCTATACTGAATTTAAGTAAATGTTTTTAAAAGTCATGCAATATTAAAGCTATTTTTTCTCCATATATTATCACCCTTTTTTAGTTAGAAAACTTAACGTAAGTCTCATTATGGCTCTCATTTACTATGTAATATCTTAAAATTATATATATATATATATATATTAATGAATTATACAAATATGTCTGACAGAAATCTTTAATCAATATAACAGAGAAAGTGTAATTTGCCATACATATTTACTAGTTTCTCATAATATTCGAATGGTTGTTGCTAATCAAACTGATGGTTACGACGCGACGTCTGCTGGAAGCTCTGGCTTTCGTAAGAAATCAATGATGTGTCCAGGTCATATTTCTTGCCGAGAAATGGTAGTTGAAAGTGGCAATATTGCCAGAATAAGAAGGACCATTTGCATGCATAGTTGTGCACGTGTCATATATACATATGCATGTAAATTCTATGTACAGAAAACTTTTTGTAATCCTTAGATCCTAATGACGAACAGATACTTTCCATATGCTTTTTTATATTGAAAACGATATATTACAATATTATTTTAATACCTAATTGTATCCACCAAGATAAAAATATAACTTTGCCATTACGTACATTGACTACTGTCAATTGAAAGTTTATATAAGATACAGTATATGTGTATGCAAATCTAGATTTTATATCGATAGTGTACTTAATTGGAAGAAAAAAGATCGAAAGGTTTCTTATTTTATTTTAAGTTTTTAGAAGAAGATAATTCCCAACGAAAAATTGCATAATGAAAAACAATATTTTATTTAAAAAAATATTTACTTACATGTAACGAATACTGAATAAAAATTAAAATAGAATCAGTGATGAGGAAATTAAGATATATGATCAACTTTAGAATAATTCCTATTCAAGACATTTTCAAATTTTCGCATCAATTTTTCACTGCTTTAAAAACATAATCCACTGTCTCTATCCAAAAAATTATTTTTATTTAAAATTATTTATTATAATTATATAATACATAGAATGTAATTGTGTTGCGTAATTTTGTATACAATAAAAATTGTGTATAATCATTATCGTATATTTAATTTTGTAACAGGGAGGAAGTTATAAATTATAGCTTCAATGGAAAAGGACAGCGTGAAAAAAGTTCCAGATCAATTTAAGTAAGTAGTCCGTTCGATGCAAAAAATCATAACTAACAAATGTATTTTATTCCCACCATGACGATGTTACGGCATAAGCGTGTACAAATTTCCCCTTAATCAACAATTAATAAATTATCTGTCTCTGTCTCTGTCTCTGTCTCTCTCTCTCTCTCTCTCTCTCTCTCTCTCTCTCTCTCTCTCTCTCTCTCTCTCTCTATATATATATATATATATATATATATGTCGCAAATAAATTTTAGACTTCTTCCAAAAATTATAAATGGCGGGATCGCAGGTATCATCGGTGTCTCTGTGGTATTCCCACTGGACTTGGTTAAAACACGATTACAGAATCAAGTTATCAGCCCTAGTGGCGAACGAATGTACAAATCTATGTAAGTAATTATAGATTCCGATAAATCTTTAAGAAAATAGGATAATCACATTGAGTCAACTTCTAAAAAATAAAATGTAATGGATTTTCTAATTAAACGTAAAAATTATATATTTCAGGTTTGACTGCTTTAAGAAGACTTACAATGCTGAAGGCTACTTTGGCATGTATAAAGGATCTGGTGTGAATATTCTTTTAATCACACCAGAAAAAGCAATCAAACTCACTGCCAATGATACATTTCGTTATTACTTATCTACCGGGCCTGGGTATGTTATTCTTCCGATATCAATTAAGCATTAAGTAAATATGTCCATACTACTAAGAATAGTACTACATGCCAGCAATAATAGCGATGTCTATAATCTATATTGATTGATCGATATTAATACCGACGTTAATATTTATATCTGGATATAATATCGATATAGGGTATATTCATGACTAGGTACACATGACACGCGCGCGCGCACGTGTGTGTAATGCATATTAATACTAATCTAATATTAATGTTGATAACAATGTTGGTAATTAAAGTACAGCTAATAGCAGTGATAGTTAAAATCTATCGATTTTCTGCACAGACAGAAACTGCCACTAGAACGTGAAATGCTTGCCGGCGGATTAGCTGGAGCATGTCAAATTATCGTCACAACACCGATGGAACTACTGAAAATCCAAATGCAAGATGCTGGACGAGTAGCGGCAGCAGCAAAGGAAGGTAAATTTTGTAAAATATTCGCAATTAATTAGAAACCAAATTATTTACAAAAACAATTAGGCTAAAATGATTGTTAAACATCGAACGAGCACAAGGCAGGATTTATTAATAATTTGAAAATAATTCTTCCGCAGAGCACGTTAAGTATTTTACATTCTATTTACGTTAACGTATATCACAAGTTTCTCAAGTACACCCACTGAAACGTCGAATGAATTGCGATCAAGATTTGGATTCGGGAAATTTGATTTCGTTCGATTCGTGCTTTTTACAGCTACGTGACATCCGTGATAGCCGATAAAAATTTCGGGACAGGAAGATTTAATTGCAGACGGATGGCAACGTATCAAATATGGATCGGTAAACGGTTTGAGAGGATTGCGTTTGTTTCAAGATTAGAATAGATATTTTTTATTATTAACGCACTCTCCAGGATTAAATTTTGATTTTTGGAACTTTGACTTGTTCTACAAATGTTTTTCTCGAGAAAGAAATTTAATACTTTTTACAAAATTGTTTTACAAAATAGATATATGTTTTTGAACGAATTTTCTCTACTTCCTAACATAAAAAATCATGTTTCTCCACGAGAAGTGTTCTTCTCTTAAAAAGAAATTGTTAATTAATCCGTCTACTCCAACCTGATGTTTTTCACGATTAAGTTTCCCTTGTCTAATTTTTAAGATTTAATTTTTTCTGTTATGCCTGGTTTATCGAGGTGTGTCTTCTTCCTTCGCATCGAAGGTTCTCTTTGTGTGTACTGGTTATTCACTTTTTACGATATAAAAATGTAAAACTAACAGCTGAATGGAATTCATTAACACATTCGTTGCTACTGAATTCATTAACACATACGTTGCGTAGATTTAATTATCGTCGTGATACTGCTGACGTAATCGTTGCAGTTTGCTTTCGTGCATTCTGATAAGAAGAACGACAAATGAAACAGCGTGGCCCTATTTCAATAGCAGCGAATGCGTTAGTTATGTTTATGATTTTGGTAGTGTTATTTATATAAAAAAATACTGTATTCAAAAATCCGCTATACATAAAATAAGCATAACATAATTTTAGTTAAGAATTACGATAATTATAATTTCGATATTTTTCAAATTCCTAGTATATTTGAAATTTAAGATTAAAATTTCTTAAACATATAATTTTTTCTTAAATATACAAAATTTCTGAGCTTTGAGTTTTCAATTACAAAGATCACCAATTAAAATAAATTGATGGAACAATTAATAGGAAAATATCGACGGTTATTTATTACTTATTATTTATCTGATAAGATTAACTAATGGCGTCTAAGTACGAATAATTATTGCAGCCGGGAAAGTAGTGCCAAAGGTGTCGGCTTTATCATTAACGAAAGATTTATTGCGGAAAAGAGGCATTTTGGGGCTTTATCAAGGTACTGGTGCAACAGCGCTTAGAGATGTCACATTTTCTATTATTTACTTCCCGCTATTCGCTAGACTGAACGATATTGGGCCAAAGAGAGAGGATGGTTCCTGTAAGTGTCGATCTCATTCTGAAGATTTATTTATAGTTCAAAGATTTAATTAACATTTTTTGTTTCATCGGTTAGCCGTATTTTGGTGTTCGTTTTTGTCTGGTTGTACCGCTGGTTCTATAGCTGCGCTATCAGTGAATCCGTTTGACGTAGTCAAAACAAGATTGCAAGTAATCAAAAAGGCACCCGGCGAACCAACATATGATGGTGTAGTGGACTGCATAACGTGAGTGTAACATTCGTATAAAATTATAATTATTTTAATTATCCTGTTGACATAATAATTTTTTCACGATATCTTTACATAATAATTTTATCACTAATCTTTCTTGTATACGTTATCTTTCCACAACTAAAAAATTATTATGATTGACCAAAAAATATTCAGTTCTGAATGTATTAAAAATATCGTAATCTTGAATAACTGAAAATCAAATTAATAAGAAACTGCTATAACGTTTCAGATTGTATGGCAGATAACTATACCAATGACTTAATGCCAATAATAAAAAGAATAATAAAAAAAATTAAAGTTTTGGATAATTTTAGAAAATTGTGTAAAAAAATATACTGAAATAGTATAATTGCTATTTGTCTATTTTGTAGTAAAACATTGAAGAACGAAGGTCCAACTGCATTCTTCAAAGGTGGAGCGTGCAGAATGATCGTGATAGCACCCCTTTTCGGGATTGCACAAACCGTTTACTACCTCGGCGTCGCAGAATGGCTATTGGGTCTTAAGTGAACATCGCCTTCTTCTTCTCTTGTGCTGTCTTAGAATACTCTGGGATTAAACTGACAATAACTGGCGCGTAATAGATGTATGTTCGCTTAATATGGTTCACTAGTTGCTGAGTAAGTGAGTTGTTCTTTTCTTAATTACTTGAGAACCTTGGTTATCGGACGCGCGCATAATGTATTCAATGTTTATTTGATAAATTATCGACGTACAGAAGTGTATTTTTTATTTTTGATATTTATGTATTATTATAATAGTTCTTTTAACTGCAATCCCTTTTAATTTTTTTGAAGATTTCATAGTGCAATAAAGCTTTTAAAATAAAATGGAGTTGTAAATAAAATGGAAACCTCTCTATGGCTTAAAACTCAACAAAATATCAAAAATTACACAGTATTTCAATAGTAATATGATTCTAAGTTTGATACTTGTCTCACCGAATTAAATTATAAGATAGAATTTGAGTATAATAGAAGTAGAGAAAAAAATATTCAATGTAATTAGGCAGTTAATCTTATGAATTTATTTCTACGTATTTTTGTAATTGTCTCTTCAGATAATCAAGGTTCTGGTGAGCTATTGCGAAGGCTAGATCACCGTTTATAAATAATAACGTTGATTTGGACCTGATATTATTATTGAATGAAAATGAAATTCGTGATTTGCGATCGAGTTCGCTTATTTTCACTATCGGCGAACTAATTATAAATCTTAGGATTCTGTTATTCCCATTTTACCTATTCCTCATACGAATTACTTCTTCAACAACCAGTGTTTCCAACTTTCTTTATTTACATTTTTATTTCACATTTTAGTTTTTTATAATATTTACAATAAGTTATCAAGGTATCTGCAAAAGTAAGATAGACAATTATTTTTACATCTCATTCTTATTTTATATATAAATGGAACGTGAATAAGTTTACGGAAAAATTTATAAACATAAAGTATTACGTATCTAAGCACGTATTATACATCATATCGTTAATAAATATTAAGCTATCGCGAAAAAAATCGTCTAAATTATTTACGTTGTATATATTAAGTTGTAATGATGGGAACACTGGTATAGTCTACCGTGATAACAAGAGCTTACATTTTGTAAGAGATTACATAATTTCATTTGTGAATTCTAGTTAGTGCAGTCGTCAGATCGTTGCTATATCTGTAAGAATCAAATAATACCAAATAACTCTTAATTGGTATGATTATAAAGTACAAAAATCATGCATCGAGGAATGCACAGTTTTGTTGTATTTTAAATTTGTAAATTAGTGTTTTGTTTTAATGTATGTTTTAAATTAATGTTTAACATATTGTTATTCTATGTTCTGTTAACATAATTATACGATTATTATAAACATAGCTAATTTATTAAAGTAACTTATTAAACGGACTCAAGTCGTTTTAATGTAGAGAATGCTGTTTGAAATATTTCTATACTTATTTCTATCTTTTACAATTATTTATCTTCAGATGCAGTTATAGATTTGTATCAAATCTGTTTAAAATATTTATTAAATATCATAGCAATTAAGAGTTAAATCGTTCTTCCGTTTTCCCTTCTTAGGAAATTTTGTGGAGAGATACTAGAAATAATTTCCCAAATATGGGGATTCGTTGTCAATTTTACTAGTAAAGGAATTCTGGATATATAATAAAAATATTCATGTTATTGATGTATATTGACATTGTACAAAAGTAAATCTGCCTTATAAAAAATCTTGGCGGTTCATCAGAAATATTCCTAAAAATTTATTTTTTGCATAAACTGTTCAAGCACAAATTTCTCTTCCATAAAAAAAAAAAAAAAAAAAAAAAAAAAAAAAAAAAAAAAAAAAAAAAAAAAAAAAAAAAAAAAAAAAAAAAAAAAAAAAAAAAAAAAAAAAAAAAAAAAAAACGTGAAACGTTATTTTGTTTTATTAGTACAATTTTTATTAAAAATGTTATTTAGCGGTTGTTTTTTTGCAAGGACTTTATTTTTTTTTATTATTATTATTATTATTATTAAAATCGTATATACAAAGTGAAAGTGAAAAAGGATGAGATAGATTCAATTTCCTAGTTATTTATTAATCCTTCCTGTAAGATCTTCTTTTTCATTATGTATATTCATTGCCATTTATTGGTTTATCACGATGTCCAAATATTTATGTTCTCTATCGTTAATGTCAAATTAGCAAGATTAATAATTCTAATCTTTTCTTTATCATTAAAAAAAACTATAAATCTTTGCACTTGTTAACTGTAATGACAAAAAGAATTTCTGTATTAGTTTTTTAAAATGAATGAAAGTGAATGCTGTAATATATGAAAGAATATATAAATGAAACGTAAGAAATTTAAGCTTTACCTCGCGTTGTAATGATGTACAGGTTTGCGATAAAGTTCAAAAGCGCTTCCTCTCTGTTCCCTGCTTCCAGCGAGATCTAGTCCACTCGGTTCTCGATTATGCCCCGGACTCGTTGGGAAACTTTGTCCAGGTGCATTGTGTCCATTATTGACGACGTACCCGTTGTGATTGACGCTGTTTCTATTATGTGAAAGACCGAGGCTTAACTGGCTGGCACTATTACTATGACTGTGAGTCGACATTGGCGGGCTACAATGCGCATGCGTATGACTCAAACTGTGATTGTGCGCAGGCGTAGATAAGTGACTTAAATTGTGGTGTGAATTTCCGAGATTTGAATCATGTCGATTTGGTGGTGGTATGTTATAATAATACTGCCCACTATTTCGTTGGACGTTGTTGGTACCTTCTACCTAAAATCAACATTTCTTACTTTAATGCTTTTCCTTATTCTTATATACGAGAATAGCCTTTCATAAAAATACTTCACTCACATGAGAAGTAGCAATGGAATAGCTCTTTGAATGTTGATGAGTATTATTTGCTTCATTTCCATTATTTTCCGTTTGAGTCAAATTCGTTTGTGGTGGCCTATAGTTTTTTGGTTTTGGAGGGGGTATTGGCTTGTAGGATCCTCCAGGTTTATTTTGCGGTAACGTTATCGACTTGTAATCAGTAGTGCGGCTACAATATACAAAGCAAAATATTCTAGCGTCCAGGAATGTGATAGGTACAGGAATAAATAATAATAAAAATCATGAAAAACAAAAATAAGATGTCTAAGGCGAGAAATATTTAATCTATAAAATAAAAGCTAGGAATCCAATATAAAATAAACGAATAGTTTTAATAATAGCAACCTTATTAACGGTGTAGTGCATTGCAAATTGAAATTCCAAAATGAAATTTTTTTAAGAATAATTGTATGATATTTTGTATAGTAAATAACGATTAAAATTATACGAATGTACGTGTATCTAACTATGTCTATGAAATATAGGATAAAGTCAGACTAGCGTATCTCGACTAGAAATATAGATTCTACAGGCTCTCCTCAATGGTCGAGGTTTTCGTGCCATCATTCTAGAATGCAAAGAAGAACAGTAAACAAATATAGCTTAAGAATTCGAACATTTTCACATATGAGCGTTTCTCTGTAGAATTATGAATTATGCGTTTAATTAAATCTTGATTCCGCCCATAATAAAAACATACCTGTATTTGGCATAATCAGTTCGTGGTTGGGAATCGTGATTTGGAATTGGTTGCGCGGTTGATCTGGTGAATCTGTAAGGATCGTGTGGTCTTGCCGGTCCACCACTGCTTTTTAAGTCGTCTGGGACATTGGGGCCCAATCGACCAGTTGATGTACTTAAACCTGGTACTCCATAACTGGTATTTCCATTTGTATTATTATAGGAATCATAAGAAGACATGCTATCGTAACTTCCCTATGAACACATTGTAAAACATTGAAATCGGCTGAATAATTTTTACTAAATCATTGTTTAATGATAGTGCAATATGGCTGTGTATTGATAATACAATGACATTAAGCCATCTTTACCGCTTTTGGTTGGGCTCTTTCAAGCGATGATGTGGCATTAGCTTTATGAGGTGTTGCATTTATATAATTTGCAACGTCCAATACCGAGTCTGTCTTATTTAGCAACCGTTCTTGAGCAGACCTCCCGATAGTGTTTCTTTGCTGTTGACCACTCGGTTTTGCATTACGATCCACTCTTGGAGGTAAATCAGGAGGACTGTGATGAGACGAAGATCGTGGCTCGAACGAACCACCTAAATATTCTGGCGATCCTGATTGATTACTAACTTGCCCTGATAACGAAAATCCGTATTTTCCATCTCCCATTCCCCCTTGTGATCTTCTTTTTGGTTGTTCGAAGGATTGCTAATGAAAGATTAGCGTTTCAGATTTTATTTATGACGATTAAAATATGTAGTATTATATCTATGGTATAATTATAAATTCATTAATTCATAAAAAATTTATACTCAATTCAGAATTATTTTTATTTTCTCAATATTTTATAAAAATAATCGCTGTTTGATTAATATAATTGAATTTTTTACCTGGTAAGTGGTCGAATATGGAGGAGGTGCAGCAATGTCGTCTTGTGTAGCGATGCTTGGATCAGAGCTGCTTTTCAATCTAGACGGTGCGCCCAAACCACCCGGTAAAGCTGGAGCCGGACTAAGTTCCAAGTCACTCTCCGGAGAGGAAGCATAGGAGAGGCGAGAAGTCATCGGGAATAGGAAGTCATCCGAGAGTGCTTCTTCCGGCTATCATCGCAGGACACAGAGGACAACACGTTACAGAGGTTTATGCTCTATTCAACCCTTTCAAACCTTTACACTTATAATATCATAAAACATCGATCGTAAAACATCATCCTTGAATAAAGAATTGTTCAGTTCGTTAAAAAATGATCAGGCGTTCCAGTGAAATTAACTATACGTAGACAAAGTTAAAGTAAAAGTATTGCACTGCTGCAATGATGTCTGAAAGGGTTAAAATACAAACGGAAAACAAATACTTGCCATTCGATTAAGCTTAATTTCTGAAATTCAGTTAAGGTACTTTGAAGATTACAGAGCGGATTAAAATTAAATCGATTTATGCGTAAATACGAAATAAAATGTTTGTAATTAAAAAGTATTTTTATATTTTGATCATTTTTTAGTTTGTCCGAGGACAACGAACGGTTGCTCCATAATTACTCAGCTTAGAAGGACTCGCAAGACAAAGTCAAGACAAAATATACCATAAACATTCTGTTAGTTTTGCAAGATGCAGGGTAAATGGTGAAAAAGATTCCTATAAAACGGTTTTAATGATATACTTCAATATATTATATGTATTAGGTTGTCCCAAAAGTGTCTTTCTCTTACAAACACGCCTTTTACAACAACGCATCTTTATAGAAACCTGAAACCTAATCTGTCAAATATCGTGCTCTTTATTTTAATAGAAGAATATAGATCGCGCATAATTCAGTAAGATAATACAAAACAAAAAACGTCGTGCACCTATTATTGCCTTGTAAAAAGGAAAGAAACTTTCCGGACGACCTAATATATATATTTATTTGTTTATTTATTCGACGATATACTCTTAATTCTTCCCCTAAATTGCATTTTTAATCGTGCAACTTGAAACGTGCAGAGAATCCTCGTGATTATTTTTCGATAAAAAATTTATAGCTTTTTTTTTTTTTAATATAATTAGTATTACTCCGTCAGCACTTCAAGTTTGTAAATACTCATTTTTATTGGAAAAATAAAATTATTTCAATACTGTTCGTATAGTTTCTTTCAAAATGTGGTACATTACAATTCAGTACAACATACATATTTAATTTCGTCAATAATAAAGCAAGGAGTTTTTAGAATTACATTAATTATATCATTCAACGAAATTACGAACGGAATTTGTTCATTTGTCGGTAACGTCGCAATTTAGATACATGTTTTTAGTAAGTAAAGTCGAAAATTACAAAATATTCTTTCTTCCATTCTGACTAACTTGCAAATACATAGTTACAAAAGTTTCAATGATATACTGTGAGATTATTTCATTTGAACTTACAATGATTTGCGCTAAAGCTATGAACATTCAGCCATGCAGATTATATTAAACATAAGATATAAGGTGCCTCGAATATCTTAAAATATATAACATATAAGAACGCCAACACGTCATCTTTAATATAGAACTATATTGAAAAATCTTTCATGGATCAAGATAGTAAATTCGATTTGATTGAACGATATATTTAAATATATGTTAATTGTAGTTAATGTGCAAAAGTAAATTTTTTATTTAGAAATTTGAGAAAAGTTCAAGATTTTTGTTAATACGTAAAATAAAATATTCAAAATAATATTCAAATGTTCAAGAGAGCAACATAGAGAATTCTTTCGAAGGTGATAATCAAGACACCTAACTAGGAAAAGCGGGATTTAAATATAGCCGAAAAATTGCTCACGGACAACATCAGAAGTTAGAGACGGATAAGAAGGTAATGAAAATAACTTGTCCGTGTGATATGTGTCATTTTCGTTTACGTCGTGATATATGGTTTCCTTCAAAATCGGGGGTACAGGAGGAGGAGGTAATTCGCGAGGGTTACCAGACGAATAACATGGCTCCCACGTCATGTGTCGACCATACGACGGCTATAATAAATTATTATAAAATAACTTCATCAACGGAATTCCATTCACTCCCTTCAGTAGGGATTTCGTCATTCGTACGATGTTGAAATTTACACAACCCTATTTTACTTTTACAAATGCAAATAAGGATTTTATCTGATCTTTCGCCTACTGATGTAAAAAATTAGATTACAAACTAAAATAAGTAATTTGAGAGAAAATCACTTTGATCAGTCTTGATTGTTTCAATTAGTTATTTAAAACCAGGCCGTGCTGTATGTTGTATCGAGCAAAAGAAAAGAAGAAAGAAAAAAAAGAAAAAAAAAAAAAAAAAAAAAAAAAAAAAAAAAAAAAAAAAAAAAAAAAAAAAAAGAAAAAAAAAGAAAGAAAAAAAAAAGAAAGAAAGAAATGTTAGGAAATGTAAAAACGCTCTTACCTTAGTTTGACTCATCCAAAGTAGTCCTTGTTGTTGTCGGTCGATCAGTTCTCTTAATTTTCGATACCAAGCTTCCGGTGTAGTTAACGTAATCACCGCGCTGAAGATATGGCCCCAAATTTTATCTAATTTTTGACATTGCTCCAGAAGCTTTTTACTACTTTTATGCGCTGATCTGAAATCCAAATTCAAGATTGTCTATTTACGTGTCTGAAGAACAACGTCAATATATTTGTTCGATAGATACTTACTTAGGAATACCGGCTCGCATCTCCTTGATAATCTGTTTCGTTTCAGCTTTCAGGAAAATGACTATAGGATAGAATTGCGCGTAATTCAATCGATCCACTGCGTTTGGAGTGATGTCCAATAAAGCATGTTTCCCTCGATCCATTACTTCTCTGATAGCACTAAGTCGAATGATACCCGATGACTTTGTATTCTTCCCAATGTTATCGTCTAACTGATTTTCCATTTCTATGGACGAACAACTAACGTTTAGAGTATTTTTCAATTAATTTTAACGCGAATTTAAAAACTGTTGCTCTACTCACGCGGAGACGTGAATTTATCAGGAAAGTCTTTCAACAACTTTTCTCTAGCTAGATCTGCAACAGGACCAAATAACACTACAGGTCTCACGAATCCTGGATGCCTTAAGATTACTCTTTCATAGGCTGGGAATTTGCTAACACTGTCTGAAAATACTACATCGTCCCAATGATCCTGAAAATGATCAACGATAGAAGAAATATGTAACGTTACGATAACCGATTACACGAATATAAATAGTGCCGAGAGTTTTATTAAGCGGATAAAAGGAAACATACTCTGCCAAGAGATTTCGAACGTCTATGACTGCTTCGTCTTCTCCTAAAGAAACTACCTCTGCTTTCACTGGCACTCATTTCCTTCTTGGTTGCATTGAATTGCGCCGTTGCTAGTTCTTCGGCTCGTGCTTTATTTGGAATTATTCCTTTTTGTACTTCCTGATTATTCCTACCAATACGAAACACCTGCCACGAACCGACAACACCGTTGTGCAGCGTGTCTACAACGTGAAACACATCTCCGCTACGAAAACTCATTTCACCTTTTTGCGGTTGTTCGTAATGGAAATGAGTTCTGCAATATGATACGAGGTTTCTCGTTAGATATACATCTTTAAATGTACATCGATTAACCTTACTACTTTACCTTACATCGAATTCTGTATTACTTCTTGAAAATTCTATTGAAATTTTAATTAGTACTTACTTTATGTGAAAAGAATCACCCTTTCCAGATGCTACTACTTGATCGTATTCCTGTCGTCGGTGTTGAACGATCAAGTCAATTTGTTCTTGCAGGCTGAGCAAGAAGAGGACAGCCTCTTCTCTCGTTACTCCTTTCATGTCCATATCGTTTATCTACGACAACATATATCAGAGTTGTACATGCTTTCAGGCGTACATAATATCAATTTTGTTTATTTTAAAACGAGATCGATAAAACATTTTACTTTTAAAATTTTATCTCCAGGTTGTAAACCCTGAAGAGATGCCGGGCTTCCTGCTTGAACGGCTGTCACGAAAACACCAGTTTCGTTTCCGCCACTTAATCTAACGCCCACCGATCCCTCTTTCTGGAATGTAATAAATCGAGGATCGGGCCTAAAAATGAATTACGCGACATTAATTACGCGATAAATCTTTCACGATAGTCGACGGTAACGGTAATAAAAGATAAATCTCACATTGGAAGCTTATTCCTAGATAAATCTTCGTCGTACAATTGTCTCCTTGTGCTATAATAATCTAAAAGAGAATACAGACGTTGCACTTTCAATCGATTGACATTTCAATTTGTAATTATCACATGGTAATTTAGTCGATTTCTGTGCAAGTGTTCGCTTGCAAGTATTTCGAAATAAGCAAAATACGTTTTACTATTCTTTCTTTGATTCTAACAAAACTTCGCAACATTGTTCGTTTTACGAGACGTTTCACGAGACGTTTCACGAGACGTTTCACGAGACGTTTCATGGGATTTCGTATTTTTGAAAATTATAAATAGAGTCGCGCAGAAATCGTACCTTCCGGTCTAGGAGGCGGTGGCCTGGGAGGGTCTACCGTAGGAGTTGCAGGAAGATCTAATTGACTGAGAGATACATCCATCAATGGCCCCCTTGCACGACCTCTAGGAACAAGATTGCTCTTGTCCTCTATCGGTTGCCTCGTTGGGGGTGGTACGTACAAGTTCTGGCTACTGTAACTCGTCGTGCCAGAAAGATATTCACCAGTTTCACTCTTTGCCTGTTGTTGGACGTGACAGCAGGAATTGTCTCGAGTTACCACGATCGACAATCTATCTTTGCATTGATCCATCAATTTCTTAGCTTCCTTTAAGCTCATGTTATCCGTAGCCACGCTGCCGATTCGTGTTAAAACGTCTCCCGGTTTCACCCCTGTGTTATCTCGAGTTACTTCTTTCACGTAAAGACGACACCCGAGAACAATTCCGAAATCTGCAGAAAAATACATTTAGATCGATCGATAAATAAAAGTTTATAAAAAGAAGTAATTGAATTTAATTGTTAAATTTCAAACGTTGATTATAATATTTGAGAATTTCAGAAAATTTCAACTTAGTCTCCAGTGTATTTAGATCTTTAGGTGCTATTGGAAGATATTATGGATAAAGAAAAAAAAAAATGTTTTATCTACCATCCTTTTTGTTATTTCTTGTTAAAGTCAACCGATGACTCTGAAGAGTGGAATTTCCTATAATTCCAGAAGTATTCGACGAAGCTCTACGTTTAACGACTAAAAGAACTGTCGATCCGGAATCCCTGAGAACACGAATTGCTGCTCCATAATCGGCGCCCTCTAACGATATTCCATTGGCAGATATTATGCGATCATTTACTCTAGAAAATGATAATTTCGCGTGTTGACATTACAATAGATATTTGCAATTTCTATACTGTTCATTGCTGTCTGATAAAAGCCAATCATTTTTGGATCACAATCTTATATAGATATCGATACATTAAATATTTTAGATATTGGAATATTTTAGATATTGAAATAAAGTAAGAAACGACAATTATATAAAATTAATAAGTATATTCGTTGCATATATGTAAATCCGCGTAAATGTTCTTACTGTAATTTTCCTTCCGCTGGTCCAGCTTTCAAGACATCTGAAATCGCGATAGCTGGATCGCCGTTAGTGAAATGGGGATTATCCCGACCACCAGAAACAGCAATGCCGAATCCGTAACCCGGGACTCTGGTAACGGTAACATGATGAACCTCCCATCCTCTGTCGCCATTCTGAAAAATTTTCGTACAAAAATAAGTTGGAAAAAACTCGGTGTATTTTAATGTACAACGAGAAACTCGTTATCGAGCTTTTATATTTTATTCGTTTTACGATAACGAATTGTACATTGTTTCGAGAATGCCATAGGCATATCGAAGAATATTTCCCTTTTTCTTTTCTTTTTCCTTCTTTTTTTTTTTTTTTTTTTTTTTTTTTTTTTTTTTTTTT
>JACXIV010000055.1:119868-134699 GCA_014737475.1 Bombus confusus | reverse complement strand
AAAATTCTAGGGGTTCGCGTTAACAAGATTCTTCGTCTACTTAACACACATTTAACTCGAACCAAATCCAGGATCACGTTTTATTTCGAATTCATAACGGGGTTTAGTTTAACAATACGCAAGTTTTACATAAATTGTAATTTTCAATTTAATTTTAAAGAAATTTTCCTTTTAAGACATTTGCGTACAAATGCTTGTATTTATCGTAGAATTTTAGTAATAATAATTATAATGGCAAGAAATATTTTCAAATTTTTTATTTATCTCTCTAAAACAAAGACAATGATATTTTTGAAACACTTTCGTTTATTCGTGCAAGATTGTTAATTCGCACCTGTGCATCGGTTCCCACGGAAGTAGTGTGAAGAATACCGTGCGTCGTCGAAGACGAATTTGGGGGGTTACCCGAGTTTCCGACACCCACGTTGTTATCGTTTCTATCCATTCTCGTGCCCTGGGAAACTTCGTCTTGACAATTCGGTGTCTTCCCGTTTAACACCTCTGAACAACCATCTTGACTACACGTGCATTCTTTTTTATCCATATACTCTCTCTTTAAGCTAAAGCTGCATCTTTCTTCGACAAAACTATTATCAAAAATGTTCACGTGCCCAAACTCGCCTCAATTTGAACACTTTTTATCATCGTTTCCCCTTAATCTCCTTAACCGTGCAACAACGCAAGTCAATGTACATGTTGCGTTTAATAAATATATTCTTTCAGACAAGGAAATTTCACTTAAAAATTTTCATTTCCTTTTTTCCCAAAAATGTTCTTCTTAACGATTCGATTACACTTTTCTAATTGCTTCGCGTATATTTCTTTCTCCGTCTTTTTTCGCAAAATTTGCCTCCTGCGAAAATTCCTCCCGCAGATTTTGTAACAATTCAATTTTCCCAAAATCTTACTTTCGAATTCTATCGCTATAGAAATCTATTTTCCTTTGATCTTAAATCTCTTAATTTCTCCCTTCTACCGATTCGAACTTTATTTTTCAAAAGTTGGTCACAAAGTAATTAGTGTTTCTAGTTCGCTACACGAATGACGGCGGTATGCGTCTTCTCGGAGGAATTTTCCGACGCATAGGCGTCCCAACTGTCCCAAGCAGTGGCGTGAAATCAGCCAATCCCACGTGCATCCCAGATATATCCAACGTGGCTTTTTGCGTTTTTCCTTTTTCCTTTCTTTTTTCTTTCCCTCCTATCCTACGAGATTCTCTCTCTCTCTCTCTCTCTCTCTCTCTCTCTCTCTCTCTCTGTTCTACTATACGAGTATTCCGCGATACTCTACGCTCTATACCATAGGATCGCACGACCTCGCACGATCCAATAAAAGAGTTTTCCCAATTGCGTTGCGTACCATACACGATGAGCGCAACACGCGGACAATTCAAAGCAACGCGTAGTTATGGAATTCCATTTTCCTTTCGGGCGATCAGACCTTCACTTTCCTCGTCGTTCTAATTCCATATTTTACACACCAGGGTTCCTTCGTTGATCTTGAACGTTTCGTTTCGACTAACCGAATTCGATCTCAACAACTAATCGCCTTGTCTCTTCTCCTTCTTTTTTTATTTCATACGTCCCAAATTGTTTTGTCATACGTTCAACGATATACGCCCCTATCATCTCAGACTATTCTTCATATTCGAAGCTTGTTTTATAGCGTTCGAAGATTTTGCTATTTCATTCCGCGTAACAATTAAATTTTTTCCCTTTCGGCATAAATCAATCGCATTTCCTTTTTTATTTTGGTCTCAATGGAAATTTTGTCGATTAGAAGAGGTTAGAATAGCAAGATTTCCTCCGTTCTTGATATTTTCATCGGAAACACGTATTCCGTTCTCTCTTCGGCAATTTCATCGGCGGCTTTCCATAAAAGCACACAAAGGGACTTCTGATCTATTTACTTAGCTTTTTCGCACGTTTGCTGACTGCGTTGCAAGTCTATATCTTTCGCCAGTGTCCATTATCTTCTATCGCACAACGCTGTAAATTTATAAAATTCATATATAAAACAAGGGAACGCGCATTTCGCATTAGAAATTTTACAAACAAATTTTGTTATCGCGATTTTTCGTCCCTCTCGTTTCTCTCAATTTTTAATTTCGTCGAAAAAAAAGAATAAAACTTCTCATTACAAATTGGAGCTACTTTCCGTAACTCGTACAGTCTAGGATGATTCGATTAATTTCACCTATATTCTTGTATTATTTTAGATTTACTTTTGGTTTTAATTTATAAATAATATACGCTAAACTTTCGATCAAAGATATATTTCATCGTAAGTTATCGTATTCTTTCACCGTAATATCAAATTGCTTAGAGATTCGTAAAAAAAAGTTAAAATATCGAGGTTGCGTCGAACACCACTTGTTGCTCGGAAAAACGAGGAACGAGGTTGGAAGATTCTATATTGACGGAGTCCCGGTGCTTCCACTACCATTGCTGCAACTTCCATTTTCCAAACTCGATTTACAAAGGAGAAGTTCGAACCGCTATAAACGTACAGACTCTTGGCAAACGAGAACCTTCGAGGGAAAAGGTATCTCTGGCTACATTCGAAAAATCACTACCACGTTGTCAGCGGACAACGAATTCCAATCATCCGAGTCACCCTCGGCCAATGAAAAGAACGACTCTATGAGAAAAAATTTCCAGAAAGCAAGGAAACACCGCAACTTCCGTATCGTTCACTCCATCAGTAATAACGTTTTATTAGAGATTCGCTCGACCAGATTTCTCAAACCACTATCAACGTTCATCTTCACTCTTTGACATTGACTTACTACAAGTTACCGTTCGATTGATTGTTTGACGTTAGAGAATCGAAGGAACGTGAAAGATTCGTTTCAGAATAAATCATCGAATAAAGTAAATGAGAAACAAGAAACGAATTGCATTAGAAAATAAAGTTTAGGTCTTATAATTAATATTCTTCGTTCGCTACAAAAGTTTTCTGCTACGGAAACCTCGTGAGATAATCTACGATATATTTATAAAGAATACAACGAAATACGTGCATTCATAAATAATATAGGAAAAACGAAACTAAGAAACTCTATCTGTTCTTGCGTCGGACAATAAGAAAAGAATCTTTCGAAATGAATTTGGGGGCAGAAAAGAAACAAACCGTGACATTCGGTGTGAGAAAGATCCGAAATAAAACATCTCACAATTCTAGCCGGACGAATCGCTGTCCGCCGAAGAACGGAAGCTCAGAAATCCCACGATGTGTTTTAGACCAGAAAATCCAAGATCCACCTATCGGTACTTGAAATTGCAGCGGCACGATTTTTGTTACATATCCAGCGATGTTCCACGCATAGAATATACACTTAAAAGCTTCACCAGTAACACTTGCACGATCACTGAGTTCACTTCAGACCACTCGAAACGGAGACGAAAGTCGGTATGTACACGGGCAAAAGTTGTAGCAGCTCAGGGGCGGCTGTACGCATATCGGGAAGTCGAGAAATTCTTGGGCCGAAGATCGGCTCGTGTAGTTTGGAGCGTGGCTTGGCTAAAGCAGGCGGCAGGTCGACGCAAATCGGATGAGAAACGGGCTTGGCGGCTGCGGGGAAGAGTACGAAGCCTGCTTGAGTGAACGTGTCGCGGACAGTGGGAAATGGTAGGGGCACCACGGACCTACGCTAGAGGACCCGGGCCAATAGTAGGGAGCGCACAGCATGCGCGTGCCTGCGCACCGGTTTTCGGCTTCACTAGTGATGGGCCTGATCTCGAGGCATCAACGTGTATCCAGTATTTCGATTTATCCTTTCGTTAGTAAACGTAGATCATGAATTTTCACGTAAATTCGTATCTTTTAAAGATATAATTTAAAATGTAGCACCTCGGTAGAACATTCTTTTACCTACCAACCATTATAGAAAGCATTGTACTTTGCATATTCTATATGCTTTTTCATATTAGTGTATTTCTAAGAAAGACAGGTGTATCTGTAAAAAAAAAAAAAAAAAAAAATGTGAGGTTTTGTTCCCATTCTAACCTTAATTCAAATTATTTAGACTAAAGATTTCTAAGTACAGACAATACATAATGTTTCAATATTTTGTATTATACATGGTCTTTTGGTAGCGAACTGTTAACAAACAGCTAAGTTACTAGAAACATCGTAAAATAAACAATAATCATATATGTATATCGATTATCGATTATCTCACCATATCTTCGAGTAGTATCGTTATGTTCGCGGAAAGTTGTAATAAAAAACATCAACATATCATGATATTTACCCCTTGTGTGGTAGCGAATGTACATAATACTCACATGTACGCGTAACAACATATACACTGCAGAGCCAAAATACATGTATCAAGCTCAAAGATTCAATTTAAGCATTTGTGTCTACATTCTATATCTTCGCATATCATATGTCATTGTGTTGCACACAGTTACTTACGAACAATTCTAACCTAAAGTATTAATGTTTATACTAATGTTTATAGTTCAATGAATTAGAAGAAAGGTGGTGGTCTTAGTTATTTGTTGATTTTAAGATATCAAGGGCTGAGACACTTTTTTGCAGAACGAGGAAAGATTTAAAAAATTAATCGAATTAAACTATGAAATACTATCACATTCTAGCTGTTTTTCATGATAGTTTATTCTTCATAAATGCAATATAACATAACGAATTAGTTGGTAACATCTTAGACGACAATATTTTAGGTTACTTTCGCAAAGTCTTTAATTATTTCGAAATTGCTCACTTACGAGTAAATATAATAACAATTACCTTAACAAATATGGTAGTGATACAACTGATTTACTTGGTTTAGAACACCCGTTATGTGAAAGTCACATCTGGACTTGAAGCACGTGCGCGTATACGACGATGAATGCACGTATTATAATCTAGGCTAGTACGAGATGTTGAAAGTAGCCAAATTGGCGTATCAACAAAACATGTAGTAGTATGTAAGCACATCTAATTCTGTTCCATTTTAATCAATCGATCCTTTAGTCTCTCGATCAATTATCCTTTCGTATCAATTATCATTTTTCATAGATTATATTATCTGATATTACGATGTTAAATCAAGATGTTTCATTCGTTTGTTCTTAATTCGATTAACAAGTATATAATTTATTATATTCAAATGCACATTACGTCAGGTGTGTTTTATGGTTGCTCGATGATCGGTAATCGTTGTACCATGAAAAATGGGTATCTTTGAGATTTGACCTGTATTGCGTTTGTTTTGTGTCGCGACAAATCTGATTCTACTACTTGCGAATCCAAAAGAAAGCTAGAATGGGGGACACAAAAGAGCGATACCTGAGGCAGAAAGACACATTCCAGCTGCTTGCGAGGTGTGTCATATTCCAGCTAAACTGACGCTTTTACTTGCGCATGTCTTTAGCGATGGCTTTAAACCTCAAGTCAATCGGGATAATATTTTTGTAATGAGAATCTTGCTTTTAATTACTATTCATTGGAAAATATTATAAATAACATTTATAAATATTATTTGCGTTAAATTAATGATAATATTACCTTATAAATATATATTATAATATTAATATTATAATTAATATACGTTTAATACTAAAATATTTGTTACATTTTTAACATTGTTTTATGGTACCTCTATGGCAAATGTATGGTATGGTAAGTTAATTTTAACTTAAAATTATACAATTTCTGTAATATACTGTTAGAAAATACTTTGTGTTACGTTAGATAATAACATTTATTCGAATAAACGCACTTTGCTTACCTTGCGTCTTCTTCTGTCCCTTCCATGTTGATTTCCAGCTAAAAGAAAATTATCTTGAGGTACGTAGTTCCTCTTTCTTTGCGTGCCTTTTTTTAAATCATGTCGTTTCTTCTTTTTCTTCCCACGGTGAAATAATTTACTGAATATCCTCATCTCAATCAATAGTCGATATTGGCGATTCCTTACTAGCGATATCCGTCGGTAACTATATTAAGAAGCGAAGGAATAAAATAATATTTATTTGCATTTACTAACTTAACTTAACTTAACTAACTCAACAATATTCTTATTATTTACGAACATACAAATTATAATTCTAATAACGTTTAATATTTACTAAACCGATCTGTACATGACGCCTTATTCGAAACAATATATGTTAAAAGATACAAAGATAATGTTATTTGAGTAAATATTCCGTTTAAAATAACGATAATCGATAACTCTTTAATAGAAATTCAACACTGACGTCGATCATGCTAATAGAATTTTATCTTCGTGTCTGAAATTTTTTTACAGCTATTTAAAATAACTTCGCAGCGTTATGAATTTGCAGCTAACTATTATTATTACTATTTGCATGCATTAACGTCGATTAGTATAATCCCAGATGTTGAATGTAAATTTGTAGACGTTATATCATAATGTCGATCAGACGCTATAATTTTCAAACAAATTATATAAAAATTCTGTATTTTGCGTAGCAAAATTTACTAAATTTAACAAGGGATAGATATTCTACTTGTGTTTCGTAAATCACATTCTTCGCTTTTCACTATTAGAACACACCGTTCGAGAGGAAAGAAAGAATCGTTCGCAAACGATTACTGTGCTTCGGGAAAAGCTTGACGAAATTAACTTCGAACGATCAAGCCGGAAAAGTATTCGGTTAGAGGTACGGTGAACACTAATTTGCGGAGGAACAGTGAAAAATGAGCAGAGGGACGATTCGAAATGTGGGCGGTTTCATAACCTGGCTTATCGTAGCGGGTGTTGCCGATACCAGATGAGTCGTTGGAATCAGCGTATGTAATACTTTCGACGAACGATCGATCTATCGACCATACGAAGCCCCAAATTCACGCACTGCTTTCGTATTCTCGAAATTATCACGCGTTTTGTTCTGTATTCGTTAAATGAGAAAACACACGCATAAAATTAAAATAAATAGACAAGTCGAAGAATGGTATTAGTTTGCGAAAAAGTTTAATAATTAAATCAATGAGTAAAACCGGTGGATTTATAGTATTATTTAAAAAAAAAAAAAAAAAAAAAAAAAAAAAAAAAAAAAGAAATTAAAATTAATATGGTCTACTTTTAACGATTATATCGACTTTAACGAACCTTTGCGATTAAGTCTGAGAGAATATATCTTGAAGAATAAAACAGCATAAGTATGTATACCTTTGGATTGCGCGTAGACTGCAGTAACAGCTGCGTAGGATAGTTTTTGCGAGATGATGCTGCAATCGGAAGATTACCTTTCGTTTTCGACAATAAGTCCGCTAAGAATGCTATAATTCCATGGACCTTGAAACTATTTCGAATATTCCCTACTTTCGCCAGCAAAACGACAGAAAAATAAAGAATTCTTAAATGTAACGAAATATAAAGATGATCTAACAATTGAAATTACTAGATATAATAAAAATGTAATGTACAGTAATTATCGAACGATAACGAAAGGCTGCAAGTTTATTTAAAAAAATATACACATCCAAAGACAGGAGTCTAATAATTGTCGTGGATCAGGCACTCAAAATTTATTAAACAAAAAAACGTTGCGATTTGATAATACAGATTCTAATAACTTTCAACAAATGTAAAGAATACAATACGACCGAAAAGAAATTCTTTTTAATTCCGAGGAACGCTAGTCGACGACGGATGTTTTGTTTCCATCGTCGATTTCAAAATAGATTGAGCCACAAATTGAAATACAATGTGAAAAGCAACGAGAAGTAGCGACGTTAAGGATAATCGTATATTCAATAGATAATACTTATATACATTGAATGCAATTTCTTTGAAAGTTTTCCAATTTTCGCGAACATGTCTGTTCGTTTAATTATTAAACGTTAAACGATAGACACTATTGTCGGGATTTTATAGAATTTGCCATAGTAATTAAACGATTTTTACATTTCTCGTTGCTTTCCGTAAATTTCGTATGTAAATTTCACTACAGAAAATCCAATCAAACGAAACGCTAAAAATAAAATGTTTCTGCTCCGTTCGTAAAATTCCCCTAGGCAAAACGCAGTTTCAATTGGCGCACAAACACATTGATATATTACCACATTAGGGAGAGTGAATGAATCGAAGATATCGATTTTGGCTATTCGTTCAATCGTTCGACTCGCATAAAAATAATATTACTTACATGTATCTCATCTATAGTTAATTACATGATTATACCTCTTTTCTAAACACTCAGATTTTTACTGCTTCAAATGTAAATACAACTACGTTATATACAAGGCGTCTCAGAGATCTCCAATCGATTTTCTGTCTTTGTGAATTATTTGCACATTAAGAAATAGTGCAGTAACCTAAAAGAGATAACTAAAATCGAAATCCAAAATATAATGTTTTTATTCGTTGAGATTAGGCTTAATTTAAATTATACAATTGCAATGATATAATAATATGGAACGATTTTTATACAACGATTACTTGTAAAATTAAACGTTTAAATATTAAATAATACGATACAATATCGATACAGGGGATAAAATACTGTGTATCCACAGTGAGTGGATTTATTTCTTACAGCGAGACACCTGGTATAATCACAATGATACAACAACTATTTAATTATTGATACCACCTTAATAAATATTTCTTTCCTCTCGGCAAGAACAACGTTCACATCGTGAAATAGTAAATACTTGTCATTACAAAAAACTGAAGTTCAGGTGGAAGTTAAAAGTTATCGCGAAAGTTTGAGTTCGTATTGGCCCAACAGCGAATTTTCTCTTTGGAAAAAGCTGCCCGAAATAGTGACGATATTACGTTATTCTCTTCAATAGCCTTCACAATCCTTAAGGAATAAATATAAGACGCAATTTTAATTCGATCGATTCGTATATCGTCAATTTTCCCTTTAAACGACAAATATAATGGTTTCTTATCTTTTTTGCAAGCAACCATGGTTAATTACATTTTTGTCTTTTTTCTTTCTTTTTTTTTTTTTTTTTTTTTTTTTTTTTTTTTTTTTTTTTTTTTTTCTTTTCTTTTCTTACCTATTACCAATCACCGTGGTATTATCATCGTAGTATTGCCACGGTATTGGACATGAAAGTTATGGTATCATCAATTCGAATAGTCATTAGATACAATACCGACAGCGCTTAAGGAAAACAATACAACTTATCGAAAAAACGATTTTATTCGTTATCGTTATTTTACGACACTGCCATGCAACTCGCTGGTTAAGTTTGTTCTTGAAACGAGGCAGTATAATCGGCACGAGAAAAAGAATAGTCATGCAATTAGTTGCGAGATTCGTAGACATTTTATTCAACATCGCTCCAATATTGCTAAAAACGTTAATAAACGTAATTAAAAGAAAATGGAGCATCTAAAAATGCTAAAAAGGGAATGTAAAAGTCGTTTATCGTTATCAAGAAACGTATTCGACATGGAATTATTTACGTGATTAAGTAATAGTTTCCATTTGATACTGGAGCAATACAATGTTACTATCAGAAGAAGAACTCATATTTGCAATCTTCGTTTAAATCATACAGATACCTTACATATATGCCTATTTGTTTTAAATTATTTCAAATATTCGTATCAACAACACTGAGAAACTGGGTAAGGAACAATCTGATTTACAAAATATCATTTGATTATTTTCTGTACAAAATAATATCAAAAAATAAATTATTTAAAAAATGATTTGGTAACGTTTTTCATTACTGATAAAAGTAGAACAATTCTTCTCATTGCTTCTTTCGATAGTCCACGTACCAATCGAATGATATTTTCTAAATTGCTTGAAACATTGCTTTCCCAATTTCTCTAATACGCTTAAGTAACGATATGCGTAGCAATAACGTAATATCACAACATAAAAAAACATAACCAACGAAACAACCTAACGAAGTAACTTCGATATCTCTTTTATGTTTTTCTTTCTCGGAGGAAATTGAAACTAATTAATTCATCGTATAAACTGAAAAACAGGTGCATAACACGCCATGGTGACGTATCGGTAAGCGTCCAATATTTTTTTTATAAGATTAAGGCTAACGCACAACGTATTGAGAATCGAGAATCCTCCTATAATATACGATAGTACAGGCAATGATAGAATTGAATCAAGAATCAATTCGATTTCCAACAGAACGGTAATATCTTTTGTTCTTTTGTTCGATATAGATCTTGTCGTTAACAGTAGTACAGTCGTATTCGCGATTTTCTATGAACACGTTATATTAACACAGTAAAATATATGTGCATGTAACTACTTAAGAATTATTACAGAGCCGCTATTCTTTATCCGTTTACAGTTACATATATATGTAATATGTATACATATATACGTGTACATACACACGCTGTTCTGAAAACGGCAATACAAATGAAAGATATAAAATACTTCGCCTCGAGATTGAGAAAACCTATTATTAACCTTCCCAGTTCTTTCTTTCTCTCTTCCGTCCACGATAAAATAATGTAAGCGCAGCTCTGTAAATCCATGAAACATCAAACGATTAATATTCTTCTCAAGCACGTTCTTAAATCTGAGACACGAGTAACGAAGTTGCGTGCACGTTTAAAAATTCTAATCGCAACCTATTCAAAAAACTGAACCTGCATCACCGTGGAAAACATTACTCTTCTATTAAATTTGTTTCGTGTTTACAGCGGCGAATAATTTTATATGTTCCGCTTGTACCGCTCGGCTTTCGGCATATTTTAAATTTAATACGTATATATACATATTTTCGTGTGTGTGTGTGTGTGTGTGTGTGTGTGTGTGTGTGTGTGTGTGTGTGTGTGTGTGTGTGTGTGTGTGTGTGTGTTTATATATATATATACATATATATACACATATATATATATATACATATATATGCATTTGTATTTATATATAATTCAATGGATGGTGAGTGTCCATCTTTCTCTTTCCCTTCTTCCCCTCGCTCCCGCTGCCCTCTTGCTCTTTTGCACTCTTCCTTTATTTTTCCATTTCAAATGTGTTATCCAAGGGCAGTAACCCGTTTCTTTCGTTTTTCTTAAATATTTTCTTCTTTGTCGCTTACGCCATTGATTTTTAGGTGTAAGACTTATAAGTGGTCAACAATAAGAAGCACAGTTTTAACAAGTAACGTTTTGTTGTCTTGCGCGTACGCATCCACGCATTCTTTCTATTTTTTTTTCTTCTTGTCACAGTCATACACGTATACACACATACGTATTCGCACACACGTACATTCTCTTCCTTGTTCTCCTTTCTCTCTTTATATTTTTCCTCTTTCCATACTTTTTTACTCCCCTCGTTTACTCATCTGTCCTCTCTCTTTCATCCACTAGTTATGTTACTATGAAAACTTACTCTATCGACATCGCTCGATCGTTGAAAGTCTCCTCGCAGAGCTTCTGTCTTCTGTTTTCCTATTGTTTTCTCGCGTTGTGTCTAAAAAGATAATTCAAAGCATAGAGTTAATGTTACGCTTTTAAAAGTAAAAAAGAAGATTCAACGATATAACACAGTTATATAGATTTCAATGAAATAAAAATCAGTTACATGAAACTGATATTCTTAAACTTTAAACCGTGAACGCTTTTTACGGTGCCTTGAAACTGTAAACACGGGTCTTTCATGACCGACGTATTTTTTAGTAAGCGATACTTGTTAAAAGAATTTCACGAAATTCGTATAACATGTACGAACGTTATCATAAAAAATTTTGCAAAATAACATTTTTTAGGTGTGTGTGTGTGTGTGTGTGTGTGTTGGGGGGGGGGGGCGGCGGCGAGATGTTTTCCATCTGTTACCTTGCAAGAAACCCTCAACCCGATCGAAATAACCCGGTCATGAAATACCCACCTTTATAGTTTAAAGATTAACAATTAATGCTCTGTCACAAAACTCATGAATCGGCCTAGATATTTCTCATTAACACGAATGAAATTCATTATCAACTCATTATTTAGAATAGATCAATTTTATATCTTCCGATTATTATTTTATAATATTTCGATATCGAATGTAGGATGTTTTCGTAAATGAAGATTAATAGAAATTTTGCTTTACCAATAGTGATAGACTATGTTTGAGAGGATTAGTAAGCCGGTGCTCGAAAATCGGGCATCCGTTGTTGCTGTTGTTGTTGTTGCTGTTGACCGAATGGTGGTTCTTGATAACCAGCATCAGTGGCATCAGGATAACTTGTATATCCTGTCCCACCAACAGGATCTGCTTCGTAACTCGGTGCGAATGCAGCATCGGTACCTTGCTTGAATCTTTGGAAGGCAAACCAAGCACAGGCAGCCTTTTCAAGATCGAAGGAAAATATATTATATTAAATTAAAAACAAATAATAACGATATAAGGAAACGAATAATAATAGTAAAGCGAATCTTTGTGTAAAGTAAAAGGAAAATTAATAGAACGCATGCTCGAACTAGGTAATTGATATTTTGAAATTGATTACATACATTAATCTAGAAACTGAATAGAATAAAAGTGTTCGATGAATGTACCCAGGTAAAAATGGAGAAGAAGGAGAAAGCGATAGCGCTTTGAACGTTGTTCACTCCGTAATTATTTTCCGGCGTTTCCGATTTGTTCCAAGCATTGGTTAAGTAACAGAATCCGACGAAGTAAAGGAATGCCCAAAAACCAGAAAACCTAAGCATTAAAATACGTTAAAGCGGCTTAACTATTACGATACATCGAGTGTGTGTGTGAATATTTTCCATAGAAGCGGTGAAAAATGTTCGATTCTAGCCGACATTTCGTTATAGACTGCGGATGTTCGTGTAAATTTATATTTTTGTGAATGCAATTACAGAAATGTAACTTGAAGGAATATATAAATATCACAACGAATATTATACATAGAAGCTTCTTATTGGTTTGAACTTCCTGAGGAATCGAGTATTATCATACGAATGAAATTTATACAACGAATATCCGGTATCGATAATTTAAAAACAAATAAAATTACTTTAGGGCAAATAATATAGGAAATATACCCTAAATCGAGCAGGACGAAATGCTTCCTGGTCTTAACAGAAGACATCTGTTCGAAAAGATATTCGCCAGCAAGGAATCCAATGCTGGCGAGGAAGGCGAGCACTCCAATTCCTATTCCGTAATTACAAGCGTTGTGGTCTCCGTTGTAAAGACAAACGTCTTTTCCGTCTGGCTTTTCTATATATCCCTTGTTGCTTATGCATCCGAACACGATTATCGCGAAGAGCTAAAAGATTAAACGACAATATTCATAATTTCTGATTTAAATTATTCTTACAAGAAAATACATTATGTCTTTCGTAGCATTGCACTTATTACTTGTACGTATCTTTTCTTAGATTTTTTAAACTTTCTTTTCATTCGAAATTCCTTAAATCTTACGAACGAAACTTGAAATTAATTATTCTCTTTAATTAGCTTCTCGTTAACTTTCTTAATTCGCCGATACTATATTAAGTTCGCCGGATAAACGTTAGAAGAATATTTCATATAATTATAATTATATTAATATATATTCAATATAATTTTAAATAATTCAAGCAATTCGAGGTAATAAACGAAACGATTGTAACGATCAAAAGAATACAATTCATTGGACCGTGTTAGGTTTTTATATAGACAGTGAAATACTGTCATGTGTCTTGTTCAGGATTATCGCTTATGATAATGTCGTTTCTTTACGTGACTAATTCGTGAATCGTTCGAATCAATTTTTGGAACTATACACGCACAACACACACGCGCGCGCGTGCGCGTGCGCGCGCAAATATCGATAAACTTCCTAATAACGTTCTATCTTTAACTTGGTTCCGCAGTTTATGCATGTTTTTTCATGCCAACTACTTATAGCGAAAACTATAGATTTTTTTTTTTTTTTTTTTTTTTTTTTAGCAAACTAATCGAAAACTCATATATAAATTTATTTTACAAATAATGTGCGAAATATACAAAGATATGTAAACAAGTTCCAACATAGAAATGAGACGTCATGTTTAATTAAACGCCTAAGTTTGTTGGAACACTTTCCTTCTGCGTTGAAACTAAAATATCCGTTCGCAAACTAGATTTCCGTTCGATTCTCCAGGAAATGTTTGTTTTTTTCCTACGTGTCTATTTATATAAAATCGAATCTAGTTTCGACGTGGTCCAGATCCGTCTTGAGATGGAAGTGGGTTAGACGAAGGTCACAGTTCTGAGAACGAAGAAAACAATTGAGAGTAAAGGATAATTACCAGATAGAATAATTAAATAAGTATTTGTTTAAGAGAAATAAAAAATTTTTAATTTAAGATAGATTAAAAGAGGAAGAGAACAACCGAAGAAAATAAACGAGGTACATTACTTTACAGCAGGGATTGATAGTCGTAGGAATAGAACCGTATTTTGCGTTGCAACCGTTAACTAACGAAATTTACAACTGTTACCATATATCTAATTAAAAAGTAATTGTCGATTTTCCAACTTAATTTCCTTCAAAAATATACACCACCTAATACACATAATCAAGATTTCACTACAACTTTTTGATAATTACAATCCATTTTAATCGTTAATATCAATAAGAATCTCGTAAGAGCAAGATAATTATCATTACGAATACATTTCAATTGACGTTAATATCCAAGATTTATTAATGTCAAAGAATTCGCTCTTCGTAAAGGGATTATCGACCTGTCGTTAAGTTGCGAAACGAAAATATTGGAAAAATTATATCTAAAAACATATAGAATCGTATAAAATTACATTTACACTCTTTAAACATCGAAATTTACAATTTTTTTTTTTTTTTTTTTTTTTTTTTTTTTTTTTTTTTTTTTTTTTTTTTTTTTTTTTTTTTTTTTTTTTTTTTTTTTTTTTTTTTTTTTTTTTTTT
>JACXIV010000055.1:106249-119771 GCA_014737475.1 Bombus confusus | reverse complement strand
TAAAATTAGTTTTCGAAAAATGTCTAGAAACTGCAAGTGTATTTTTTTAATGGATCTGCGTGATTTTCTTAACTACTACGTAGATCGTTCCTTCGGAAGACTCTATGTAAAAAAAAAAAGTACCAAGATACAAAAATTAATATTCGTATTGGCAAATCATTTTGTAAGATGCTTCAAATTCTGAATAAGTCGTACGTTTCACCACATAAGATACATTGGATATCAATTGTAAACACTTCCGGACGTATGACACAAGTAATAACATTCGATCGTTCGAAGACACGAAAACTCTAACACTGTTCAATTAGTTACTGACAGTTTATCGGTATTATCGAGTCACGATAAATTCATATAGACTGTACGTGTATATGAACGCAGAGCACAACGTCACAGCCACTACGCCATCTCCAGATTCAATTTCTCTTGATTTCTTTTTACCAGGTTTACCTTAAGGGTAAAGTGTACTCGAATCCGTTTATTTCTGCGGAAGACTTAAAAGAGCGAGTTAAATTACATCGTTCGAATGTAAACAGCGACCGTACTAATTCTGTTATGGAAAATATGAGATAACAATTCATAAAGTGCTCGCCATGTACGTGAAGATGGATGGAATATTCAGACATCCTTAATAAGGCGGACGACTCATCAAAAACTTCAAATATTGATTTCCTTGACATTGTATATTGTACTCTACTATCTCTTTGCGTAGTATATTCCGAAGGATCGATCTATGTATCGAAGGATATGCAATTTCATGGAAAAGAAGCGTGTATTTGCATTTCGTAGAGATTTCTGAGAAAATTAAAGTCACAAGATAATACTATTTCACTCTCTTCTACTTCTAACCAAACTCGAAATATAATCCGACCCAATTTCGCGGCCCACCCTGTATTCTGTAGTAATTAAAATCTTATTAAAAGTGTACGAGCGATTCCATTTCGAAATTCGTCCCAAAACTGACCTGGGCTACTTTACCGCGTTTTAATCAACCCTGCTGCGATTTTTCCGTCACTCTCAACCAAACTATACTTTCTTAACGATAGAAAATATCTCGAGTTTAAACAAAATATGAAATTTCGTTATTGGTACATAGAATTCGTATCGATTCTGTGTTAGAAATTTCCCCCAAACGTTACAAATCCTTTTTGTTCGCTAAAATAAGAGCTAGATTAAGATATCGAAATTAGAGGACTGCAGCGGGGTTAAGCACGGTACTGGTTGCATAGGTATGAAAGTTTGTGCCTACTTTGGTTATCCCTAGGCTATCCCCACTATTTCGTTCTTGAAATTGACTGAGAGTTCACGCAGCGAGTTTCAAACGTCTCATATCTATAAGTACTCGTTGCTCGTCTAGTATATTGGCATCCCACTCGCACTCATTCCATCGTCTCCACAGTACACCTACCTAGCTAACCAGAAAAACATTCTCAAATATGGCCCTAGACGCCTCGCGATTAAGCTCACACACTATCGTATTTCATTTTTCAATACCTTGAATCTCCTCACTTTTAAAAATCGTCCACCACTTTCACCATCGAGACCTAATAAAATTTCTCTCACTTACTTGAAAGATTTTTCATTAAAGATTCGTCCAATTATCCTCCGACTTTTTATCGCGAAAATCTTGAGGTAGAATGTGTTTGGAAGATCGATAGAAAATTATACGAAATCCTTCTATTATGGGGTGTATCGCAGAAATTTGCGAAAAATCAATAGAACCCCATCGT
The DNA here is from genome assembly GCA_014737475.1 of Bombus confusus. Classification (NCBI taxonomy): domain Eukaryota; kingdom Metazoa; phylum Arthropoda; class Insecta; order Hymenoptera; family Apidae; genus Bombus; species Bombus confusus. The sequence goes on along the minus strand of JACXIV010000055.1, from coordinate 118,044 downwards.
ATGAAACTGGTGGGGGTGGTTCACCCTTTAAAATCAATGTTCGTCGCGTAAAACCGACAATATCGTTTAATTGTAATCGTAATGACATTAGTACAGAACAATTGTTATTAGACGTTCGAAGAGAGAACTTACCAGACATACGGCTCTTAAAATGACTTGAGGCCTTTGGATAAAGGCAATAGGGTCGAAAGGGGCTCCTGCCTTTCCTCCGCCGTACGCTCCACCGTCCATCTTATTACGACTGAGCTGAAATTTGAAAGCTCGAAGCTAATGGAAGCGCGCATGCGCCGAAAGACAGTACTCTTTTCTATCCCCACCACCCAATTTTTTAGGGTGTATCCTTTCGCAAGGGCGCTTCGGGTGGATGGAACGTAAATTAATCGAGAATTCCACCCTTCTCGATTCAATCGCCAGTCGCCATACGTATTTCTATTCGATCGTACGATCGTTTTTTTAATTTGGTTAACCTGAATTTACGTTCATGCGGATATTGGCGCGATTAAACGAATGTTATCAGTCTGTTTATCCTCATTGATGCCAAATCAAGTTTTATATTATTTATTGTCGCAAGGTTCGAGAATTTTATGAAAATGGTCACTGAACATGAAAAATAAAATTTATAACGATCTATAATAAATCATGTACTTAATGTAGAAGTGATATCATTTAATTTTATTTATCATTCTTTGTAATCCATTTAAAAATGTGCTGTCAGTCCAGTGTTTTATATGTTTTCGATAAAGTCATCTTTCGTTCGACTCAATTTTTCCTCTATTTATATTTTAAATTGTTTAAATTGTCATTTATTTTATCATTTATTTGCTTATCGTAGTTTGAAATCTTATTATAACAAAGAATTATATTACTAATAATAAACAAGGCTGATTATTTTAGAACCAAGAATTTATTAACGTCTATAAAATGTTTATAATACCTTTCTCAAAAGTTCTGACAAAAATAAAATAAATTAAATCTTTGTATAAAAAATAAATCTTATCTAAAATATAATATCTTCTTGATTTTTATACTTAATACTTACATCTAAATATATTTATGTCATATACATCTTAGATAATAGAAGCGTTACTAATCCTAATGCACCGATAGCGACGCAAATCTGATAAAGGTTAGTACGTTTTGGTTTTGTCTTTAACTGTAAAAGAGAATGAAAATTGAAATATTTAATGTTACGTAAATACCATGAAACAAAGCGACATTGTATCGTGATTTCATTGCAAAATTTTTCACAACTCACCCTTAAAATCAATTCCTCCAGTTCAGAAAGATTCTTATTCGCTTCTTCTAACTCTGTCAATGTTGCAGCAACAGCGATAGGTAATATCTTAGAGGCACTCAAACACTTATTCGGATCAATGAAAATATTAATTCTTTCCTTAACCAACCTCAATCGACAATATGCTAGAAACGCTTGTATCAAACAGAACTGTTGCTCTCCATTTTTGATTATTTCAAGAAAATGTTCAATCCTAAAAAGACAATGAACTCTTAATAAAACTGCTCGTTAAAATTTGTGTATATAAAAGAAAGGTCTTTTAAAATAATTTTAACAAAATAATATTCAACCTGTCCTCGATACTTGTTATTACGATATTGGATCTTCTTTTCCTAACGTTTAAAGTATTTTGTAACTCTCCAGCCTTTTTAGGATCGACGCCTAGATTAAAAATTTCTACATTAGATAAGAAATATGTACGTATTATAAATAAGTGTAAGTTATAACAATGAAATTTGTATTAGTAAAGGCGAATGAAAAGTTTTTATTCAAATTCGATTTTATTATTTAACGTTATTAATATGTTAAGAATTTTTCAATTTACCTAACATTATTAGCTCTTGTACAGTAAGCTCGTGTAAAACATCCGTTGATATATTTCTTTTTTTGCATTCTGCTATTAATTCAGATGCACCCAAACCACGCAACAAAGTGGCTGTTTGTTTGGTAAAACCAAAGGGATCGGAATATTTACTCATTGTTTCTTATAATGCTAAAAATTAAATTATTATATTTTTTTATTTTGATATAAATATATTTTTGTAACTCTTCGATTGTTCTCCATAAATTTAAGTGTAGAATAATAACATTCCAATTTAATCTTCAAAACACACTGACATTTTCAAGTTCTACTTATTTTATAAGTACCTAATCACATTCAATTTATATTATACTATTTGTACTAGAAAATTATTGATTTATACGGTTTCACCACTACAACCTGATGTTAACCTAAATTTAATATTTTAGCGATTTCACAGTAACGAAGTTTGATAACGGTATTAATATACTGAATTTTTCTGTTCCGTTCTAGTCGAATGGTGTATTCGTTGTCTTTATTTAAAAAGTTTTATAATAATCTCTTATCGTAAAATAGGTTAGGTTTGAAAGTGTTCATAAATCTATCGATCTTTTATAGATTAATTTTTATTCTGTACACTTATATACACTCTAAATAAATACATACACACACACACACACACACGATATATATTTAAATGTATACTTAAATGTAATGTATAACTAAGATTATAATTTTATAACTTAGATATTCATGCATTAAATTGAATCTGACGAGATATATGCAATTCATTCATTTTAATCAGTTGAAATACAATGGAAAATATGTAAATCAGATACTTTTTAACGTATACTTGATTACGTGCTCCATCATATATTTAATTATAATAATTGTTCTGGATATTACTTAAATGTTGAATGTATAAAAAATATATTTTCTTTGCTCGCGAATGATTTGACGTAAATTATTGATTTCGTATCAACATTAGTATTTACTATTTATACTACATATGTTCAGTATATGTATATATTCAGTACGTATACATATAGACAATATACTTACAATTAAATGTATCTTCGATTTGTTAGAAAAGGTGATATTCTATATTATTACTGTTATTACTGTTGTGGTATTACTGTTCTATATTGGCGCATACCCTTATTTTACAATGAATATGAATATCATTTCCATAGTACCAATTTTTGTATTCGCGTGAAAATATTGTTAAATCGTCCGAAAAATATACTCATGTCTAATTTATTAGTATGTAAATATAATGAATACATACCACGGTGTGCCAATATTTCTTTTTAACCACCATAATTTATATCTAGATAATGTAGGAAACAAGGTTCGATAAAAATAACAATAACGATTATAATACTAATATTCTATATTCTGTTCTATATTTTTTATATATTCTAACATCTAAACAATAAATTCATCGATAAAGAAACATCAATAACCAGATAACCATGAACCAATCCGATCATTTGTCGATTAATGAAAATGTTGATTTGACGCTTATTGAAAATTTCTCCTGATATCAAAGAAATGAATTCAATATGAACTGGACTTTATATAAAACCAAAATACAATTCGTGGTTTCCAAAGTATTGAAAAATCGACGGATATTTCTGCGTAAGCGTAAGATAGCTAGGGACATGGAGGAGGTCATGCTCGACAGGGGTGATGGAACAAGTGTCTGTGTACAAGATGGCGGCGCCCGGGGCCTTAACTGTCGTGAAAATCGCCAGGAAGTAGCCTGTAAACGGAAGCCGCGCGGTGTCGCAGCGAGCCGCGGATCCCCGCTCCGAAGGATGTGATCCGAGGAAGAAGAAGAAGAAGGCCGAGCCTGGGCCAGAGGAGCCTTTTTCAACGCTGCCACGAGGAAATCCGGATTATCCAACTTCCTCGGGCCAGTATCGTGATCGTCTTCGTGGCTACGCCGACGATGGAGTCCAGGGAACGCTACCAGGAGCTCTGCAGACTATGCGCATCCTACGACGCCGTCAAGATGGACATCTTCGGTCAAGAGGGCAAGAACAGACAGCTCGTTGACAAGATACAAGCTTGTCTGCCGTTTAAGGTTCGTCATCGTTCGCCTACCAGAGATTTCTTTACACGTCAACCTCCTTTCCCTTCGTGTCGACTTCTCCAAATCATTTTCAAAATGTTCCCCATTCAACAAGGAATTTGCGATTCAATTTACAACATTTCTCTTATTTATGTCGGAAATATATTATATTAATGCCTTTCTTATTTTATAGCTTCTTTAAATGTGTCTCGCAATTGTATGAGGTCACAAGTGGTTTTGTACTGCTTTCTGTCTATCATATTTTCGAAAAGTTTGATCAAGTTTGCATGGCATTTTATGATGATTTCTGTTAGTCATAGTTTTATCTCCCTCTGGATATTATTTATTAATTGCGTTTTAATGTATATATACAGTTCAATTCTTACTTGTTTCGGAAAAAAGATAAATTTTGAAAAATCGACGAATTTGGTGTTAATTTTAAATAATCCGTCAATTTTATTCTTATTTTATTTTCGGGGTATTTCTTTGTTTTAATTGTTTTTGTTAGTATTTTTAGTTGGCTTTTAAGCCCTGTTTTTACGACGAAAAGTATTTATTACATTATTTTCCTTGTTTGAAAAATGCTCGATCTTATTATTCATTGCATTATTTTGCGATAAAGCTGGAATTGTTGCCCTTCTTTTTTTTCCTTTTCTTTTTCTTTTTTTCTTTTTTTTTTTTATAAATCTAATTTGTTGTTTTTACTATGTACTTTTATATAATTTTATATTTTATCGTGTAAAATGTAATAGTTCTTACATTAAATAGTTTGATGTGTATTTAAATATTTGTAATTTTTATTTCTGTTTATTTAACATTTTGTTGATAAATTCTGAAGTGTATAAAATATTTTTTATGTAAATTCTACAGTACCATTTTTTTCGTTTTTTAAATTTTCAATTGATATATTTGTATAACTATTTTTGAAGTGTAACTATTTTTTAATTCTTTTAAGTTTATTTCATTTTATATTTATTTCGTGCAGTACCCTTCAATATTCATATTTTTACATGTATACAATTTTTCTGATAGTATGATTTACATTTTTTTGAAATTATTGAAAGTTTAATTATAATGTCAATGATAATATTATGATATATCAAAAATAATCTTTTTATTTGCTGTATCAAATATGTTTCAATCGTTAAAAGTCTAGAAATATTATATAATTGCTAGGCATGTGTACGACATCATTGCCAAATTTCACTTGGAACATTTTTGTAGTGGCGTTGGAATGAATGTTAACTGTAATACTATACATCTTTGTTGATATCATTCATGTTACCGATATTACTTGATGTTAATTATACTTATTTTAATTATTGCGTCGCTTAGTCCGTCAAATTCATTCATATATTGATTAAATAAGAATGAAAACATTAATATTTAAATATTTAATTTCAGATTGCAGAAAATGATCGACTACCAAAATGCCTCTGTTATCGGTGTATGTACAATTTGGAAAATTTCTATGATTTTAGAACAGCATGTGTTAATGCAGTGGCTCTCTTGGAAAGGTGTTTATCACCTTCAGAATCGGTAAAAATAAATATTTGCTTAATCATTTAAGAAAAATTATTGTCCTTTTTTAATCTTAAATATTTAAAATATCTTTCTTGATTGTTCAGAATGGAGATGTTACAACCATTCTGACATGCTGTAACGATTCAGAGTTCTTCAAAGGACAGAAAAGTATACCAGTGTTAATTCCGGAAGCTCCTATCGTAAATCCAAATGCTGCTTTAGGCACACCACCCAGATTGAATTCTGATGGAGAGGCTGATCATGAGACAGAAGAAATTGATAACAGTGGGACAGACGAAGGTGCTTTCTTTTTATTTCAACATATGAAAAATATGTATTAAGAAATAATATTCTATTATTCTATTCTTGTTTTTCCTTTTATTTTAGCAACAGTCATGGATGACTCTGAAGATCGTCATTCAGAGGAGTATGAAATGGATATGGAGACAAATCCAAGTGATTTTTTGGAAATGACCTCGATAGTTGCAGAAGAACCTGAAGAATCAGAATTGAAACATCAAGGTGTTTCCAGCAACTTATCAGAGGTATATTATACTTAAATTCAACTGAAAGTATAGCTTAGATGTGTCTAGTGAAATCTGATGATTTACATTATTACAGCATACATCTCAACAACATGAAGTTTATGTTTGTTCCTTGTGCAGCAAAGCATTTAGTTCAAAGGGTCATTTGTCCTTGCACGCACGCATTCACGTTGGTGCCGGTGACGTGATTGGTGAAAAAGTTCTTACGGATGATCATACATCATATAAAAGGCCCTATCAGTGCGATCTTTGTCATAAATCATACTCCACCGCAAAACATCGTTGGGGTCATGTATCTACAACTCATAGGTATGTCCTTTTTTTATCTCTCATGCTTTCGTTTAACAATTACACATATTTTTTAAATTTTTATATATGTAATATCGTAACGAAAAAATCTAAAACATCAACCAGAATAATTCTAGGAGGGACTATCATGATATTCTGAACAGGCAAAGCAAAACATTAATTGTAAAATTAATATTAATATGTAAAGGGAATATTTGATACATATCGATACATAGTAATAATGATAGTAACAATGATGGTACGCTAATATCTGTAACAGAGGCCATCCAGCAGTGACATGTGGTTATTGTTCCCGGATCTATTCAACCCGAACAAATTTGGAGGAACATATAAAATCACGTCATGCTGGTCTTCCAGCACCTACAGAGGTTGCACTGAATAATGCCTATCGGCCAGAAAATAGATATCAATGCAATGCTTGTGGGAAGATTTGCACGGATGCTATGGAATTGAATCTTCATGGTAGGATTTGCACCGAAGGACAGAGATTAGATCTTTCAGGGAAAAACCAGATTAGGGATAATAAAGTTGTGGATAGTTCAGAAGCTTCAAGTATTGGAAGTGATGACGATGGCAAAGATTATAGGTATTATTAGTTCTATTATCGGGTTAAATATATTTCATATCTTTTCCTTTTTCATTTTCCTTCTTTTTTTTTTTTTTTTTTTTTTTTTTAAAAGTGATTTAAAATTATTTAATTATTTAGAAGTGCAGAAGCTAAATTAGCGAAAAATCCTCAATTAACAATTTTAAAACAAGCATTAACGAAAGGAGATAGTCTTAAGCGAGATTTTGAGGACAAATTTACTACAAACTGCAAACCAAAAAAATTACCGAAAACAGGTAACTTAAATACAAAATGAAATTTCATTTATACAATTATGAAACAGGAGTTAATTTTTTCTTTTATTTTATAGAGCATACCGACTTTCAACACACTAAGAAATGGTATTGTGAATCCTGTCCTCAATATTTTACTTCAGTTAATGATTTAAAAGAACACGAAACAATTCACAATGCCGATAAGCCATTTATTTGTGTTTTGTGTAAAAAAGATTTTTTTCTTAAATCTTCCTTAAGCAGGCATATTCAAACATTACACGGTGTTGATCCATGTTCTATGGTGGAAAGTGATAAATGTCTAAAGAAAATTGTTTCACATAATTGGAACGAATCTATGGATCTTGACTCGTACGAGGGTAAAACCTCTTCTGAATTTCCATTGTCTCCAGATGTACGTTTTATAGAGTTTAATACAATTTCTTCTTTTTTCTTTTTCTTTCTTTCTTTTTTTTNTTTAGACAAATGCAGAAAATGAAGAAGACCATGAGAGTGGACAAGAAAATCTCATTGAAATTGAAACTGTGTTTGTTTGTGAAATTTGTGCTCGTGATTTTAATGACCGTGCATCTCTTTGGCTTCATATTCGTGCTACTCACAAAAAATTTGCAGCATTTGCATGTGGTGTTTGTTTGAAAATTTGCGCAGACAACACACAACTTTTAAACCATGTAAATATGTACCACGGTGGCTCGAAATTATTACTCTCTGAACAAAGAAGGTACTTCTTTTCAAATTATATAAATGGTATTTGATAATTATGGCAAATTTGTAACTATTTTTATTGTCACTGTTAATAGGTACAGTTGTACTATTTGTGGTAGGCAACATGATTCCAGAAAAAAATTAATTGCTCATGTATCCATACATAATGTGGATCCAAATTATGATCCTGCTACCTTTGTACAGTTAAATAGTAATTATTACGGAGAGAATATTAACGGTAACGAAACTGCAGAACAAATGCTTGACTACGAAGAGGATGGCGATAAAGTGGACTGTTATATTTGTTATAAATCGTTTCCTAATGAAGATCATTTAATACGACATCAAAGAAATGCACACAGAGTAAGAATATTTATAAGAATGACCGAATTATTAAGCGGAGTAAGGAATTTTCTCACTTTTATTTATTAAGCAAATTTTTCAATTTCACAGTCAGAACAACTAGTGCCAGCAGGAGATCCTTTAAATCCTTCGAGTTTAAATGGCGGTGGTAATAGAGCTCAATATCATCTCTTTTTCGTTTGTGAACTTTGTGGGAGTTCACATCCTAGTAAATGGGAACGTTGGCTACACGTTAGCTCATCTCATAGCAATGAATTAGCCATAAAATGTGATCGTGAAGATTGTGGTAAAATTTTTGCTACAAAATCTCTCAGAAACGAACATATTCAGCATCACGCAATTCAAGGTTCATCCCCAAATACTTGTGAAATCTGTGGTAAACTTTGGGGTAGTAGAGTTGATTATTGGAAGCACGTTATGGGCGTTCATTCGGATACTGTTCCATTAATTTGTGGTGTCTGTTTAAAAGTGTTTCCAAATGTTTTGCAACTGAGTACTCATGTAAGATCGAAACATTGGCCGTTAACGAATGGTGACTTTAGCTGCGACATTTGCGGTAGACCATATTCGAATAAATCCAAAATGTCCAGACATAGAAAAATTCATGGTTTTGAGGAAAGCTGCGAAAATGGGGCTGAAAATAGCGAGAATAAAGTAGAGGGACGAATGAGGGAAACAGAATTAAATTGCGAGCTTTGTGCAGATTTGAAGTTTACTAGTTTAGAAAAATTATGTAATCATAGAAGAATCGTTCATGGACTTTTCCCTTGTGATCTCTGTAATAAATGCTATGGAAGAACTTCGCATTTATGGAAACATGTAAACAGAGTTCACAAAGGTCATGAAGATGTAACTTGCCCTTATTGTATGAAAACTAGTGCCTCAAAAGACCATTTAGCAGCACACATTTCAAAAATTCATAGATACGAACCTGATTCTAGAAAAGATGGGAAAGATAATAGACAATTTAAAACCGAAGAAGTTAGTCTACATTATTGCGAAAAATGTAATAAAGGATTTCACAAGCGATATCTATTGCGTAGACATATGAAAGGATGTCAGAATTACAGGAAAGACCCTGGAGCATTATTAACGAGATGCAGAGCTTGTGAAAGAATATTTAAAGACCGTGCCAGTTTACAAAAGCATATCGAGAATCATCATAGCACATATACGTGTCATCTTTGTAATGAAACAATTACCTCAAAATTAGGGATTATGACGCATAACAGGGTGAAGCATATGGATCATCCAGATTTAACTTGCAATTTTGGATCTTGTAGGAAATTATTCAGAACTAAAGAAGATTTAGAATCCCATAGAAAAGATCACAGGTATGTAACTTTGATAATAATTATTAGCATTTATATCTTTATCGAAGCACAAATATTTTATCCTATATGTAATTAATTGTGATTAACTTTTTTTTTTTTTTTTATTAAAGATATCATACCACTCCTAACGTTTGTGATTTCTGCGGTGATACTGTTGAAAATAAACTGAAGTTAAAAATGCACGTTTTATCTCTTCATCGCAATGAAATTGGTGTATCTTGTGGAGTGTGTTTAATACCAATGAAAGATCCAAAAGAACTTAAAAGTCACGTAGAAGAAGTTCATCCCAGTATTCTTTCAAGACCCAACACGTGTCAAGTTTGTGGGAAACAATATGCTTCAAAATGGAAAGCGTTTGATCATACTAAAAAATGCCATGGTAAAGTATTTAGGACTTGTAAACAATGTCTAGCTGTTTTCACCGAAGATTCTGCAATTAGAGATCATTATGAAACAATACATAATATTCCCAAAGATCAACTTGCAGCATTTGAACATAGATTAGATATTGTGTCGAAAAACGAAGATTTTGAAATAGAGGTAGGTTTGTAATAAGTAATTGTAAAAGTTAGTATAGATAATAGTGAAACTATATTTTATATAGTTGAATATAAAATTATTGTTTCTGCGTTAGTCTCCCGATATAATAGTGAAAGAAGAACCAGAGGATTTAGAATATGAAGTAGATATGTGTGACGAAGATTCTAGTGACTCAAAAAGGAGAAGATCCTTAACGGATACCTACGATTGTGAAATGTGTCCAGAAATGTTTGTAAACAGTGATGCACTTTTGAAACATTATCGTAACATGCACAATACTGATCCAGAAAGAATGTTTAAAAGACTAAAACAGGATGAACAGAGAAGAATACGTGGTAAACTGAATTTCTTTTGTAAGAATTGTAGGCGACAATTTTGCACTAAAACTTTATATTGGAACCATATTGCAACTTGCAGGAGAAATATACGAAAAGGAGTAAGTAGCATTCTTGAACAAAAAATTAATGTATTTTGATTTTATATTAATCCAAATTCTTTTTATAGGAGGAACATTTATCTTCACGAAATGACATGCTAAGTAGTCAAGAAGAATTTTTGAAGAATAATAATCAAATTAAGAAAGAAGAGCCTATATCAAATTTAAATATTCCCGATTTCAATCTCTTTGAAGATATAAATCTTCAACTCTCTGGTCAGAGACCTGTCCCGAATCTTATGCCACTCACTCAGAGGTAAATACCGTAAAATACAAAATAATATCTGTTTTCTTTTGTTCTTTGTTTCCTAATATATATATATATATATATATATATATATATATATATATATATATATATATATATATATGTTATTATACATCAATCACAATTTCAGGGCGAAATCTTCAATAAAATGTTCAAGAAAGGATTCCAGGAAAGTTTATGATGAATCAACAAATACAGAATGTGCTTGTGAAGTGTGTGGAAAACAATGGCCAGCAAAGAAACATTTATGGCAACATTTAATTCGTTTCCATCGAGCGGAAGCTGCAGTTACTTGTGGAGTATGTTTGAAACTTTGTAAAGATTATGATGATTTGGCAGAACATTTGAAAGCTGTACACGAAGCGATTCTATCAACTGAAGGAAACAATTTTACATGTAAAATTTGCGGCAGGTATTGTATGCTTAGTTTTGTACTTGTACACAGTATTGTAATATACAGTATTGATATATAATCGGGAATTTATGTTCGATAGGTATCACAATGCTCGTAGTAAATTGTTATTACACACAAGTATTCACATCGGTCATCCAGGTACTAGCACTTGGTGTCCAAAATGTCGGAAAAATATTACCGATGAAGCTGCACATTCGACTACGTGTAATACGAAGACGGAAGAAGGAGAACAAAGGAAAAATAATGAAAAAGCAGAGGTAACTAATTACAGAAATATTAAATAATATACTTACTACAATTAATGAAAATATTTTTACATATTAATGTTTTTACATAAACTTTTATGAAAAGGGAATTCTAATAGCTGATGATGCGATAATTGAAGAAGTGGAAGAAGGGGATTTTGAATCTGAAGCAGAAGAAGAAGCAGATACGGAAGAATCAGAAAGTGGTAGCAGTAGCGAAGCCGAAGAGGAACATGAATCAGAGGATGAATCTAGAGCAACTGGAGAAATTACTTACAATTCAGAGAGTGAAGATTCAGAAGAACTAGATAATTTGGAAATTGATGAAAAGAACATGGAACATTATGCTTTAAAACATCTTCCAGAATCTAAAAATACAG
>JACXIV010000055.1:0-106216 GCA_014737475.1 Bombus confusus | reverse complement strand
ATTGCAGAAACAGAGAAACACAATGCAAATTTATCCGATGACGATGGACCTCCAGTTCTCAGTCCCATGATGCCTCTTCTTCCTGAGAATATGTCTGTAGAACAGCCGATAGGTCATAAACTAGGCCCTATGGTGCCTCTAACAGAAAAAGACATGTGTGATTTATCAGAGATTCGAAATCGATCCTCCCCGAAATCTATGAATCTATATGAGAAACACTTACCTAACAATGAATCTTTAGAGTTGGAGTCTGAAACATTTGCAAATCGAAGCGATGAAGATTTTGAAGATACGAAGAACGAATCTGATGAAAACTCCACCGAAGAAAATGAGGAAGAGAATGAGGATAACGAGGAGATTGAGGAAAACGATGAAACAGAATTAAACGAAGATATAGAAGAACAACCTGGAGATAACGAGGAAATTGAGAAAAATGAGGACAGCGAACAGGTTGAAGATAACGAAGATATTGAAGAAATGGAAGAGAATGAAAGAAACGAAGGAATTGATGAGTCGGAAGAACACGAAGGAAACGAAGAAATTGAAGAGACAGACGAGGAAGAAGAGAATGACGAAGAAAATGAGGAGAGAGAGGAAAACGTGCAGTTGGATGATCTGGAAGGTGCTGTTCTAATGGTGACTGATGGGAATCAAATATTGATTCAGCAAGGGATATTGGAAGACGAGAATGAGAATTCAACTCAAGAGTATGTTTATTCTACGCTTAGGTACAGTACAGAAGAGGATAGCGACGACGCAAGGAAATGAGTGCCAAATTGAGATTAAATAGCTGGAAGAAATATACGGTGTGACAGAGTTGTTAAATGTTGTTTGAAGAATGAAGAATACGTGGAAATGAATTCAATGAAAATTAAACATGCTGAAATTGAATCGGACAAAATCTAAAATCTAGTTTCCATGTAGTTAACGTTAAATAATCTATATGGAATAGATTGTTCATGAAGTTAGAATGTTCTACTTCTGATGGAATGTAGAAATGACGTGAAATATTAAATGCTTGACTTTGTTTCAAATTAAACGTTAACGACTTCTAGTATAATTAAAAATTAGTAATTATTAATTGCTAATAAAAAATAAAATATTAGAAACTTAAGAAAATATTTTACAGGTGCATATTTTTGGATATGCATTATTAATATAAAAATTATGTATTCCATTGATAGGACTTTTCTTGTTCCTTGGTTTTAATTAATATCGTCGACGAAACATGTCCACGTATTCCTAAAAATTGTCAAGGATAATCGCAGTTTGTATTACTTTATTCTGTATAAAAGATACAAATGAATTATTACGTGATGTGTACCTTGGAGTTTATATTGATGACGCGGTAATTTGTAAATATGTTAGATTAAGTGATAAAAATAGCTTTCACGAACTGTATGATAAGGGACGGTTCTTTCATTGTGTCAAGCAAATTTGAAGAAAGGTAAGATTAAAACAGAAAGAGTGAGCTTAATCGATTATGTAACGCTATGAATTTAAAGTTTACGCAATGAATATAAAGAATTTCAAGCGCGTTGAAAATGACTATATAAGCTAATACGATATAATAAACGAACAGTCCCTGATCTCCTAGATAACGTTTTCGTCGTATTTAAGTTTCGAATTTACAGACGCAATAAATCGGAGACTCGACTTTGAATTAATATTAGGTAATTCGATCGGTATCGATATTTCGCACACAACACGTTCAAAATTTTTCTTATTTTATAAATCTTCAAATAAAAAATAGTACAAACGTAGCAATATACAGAGTATCTACGATAATATTATATATATATAATTAACATTATTCAGATTATAAAACGGTTTAAAATATATTAAATTATAAGTATTTTTTTATTGAATGTTCGCTTTTTGAAGAACTTGAAGAACATTGCTTGAATCTGAGTGTTCGTTTCGAATATATACTACCGTATTTGTTATACTGTTACACACGTCTATGTTAATATTCTATTACTATTATTATCATCATCCTCATTCTTATTATTACATTAATACTATTATCATTTCGGTATTATATTAATATCGATTCGATTGAATCTACCTTGAATCTGCAAACAAAATTTCCAAAATCGATGGGTTAAGAAATCAATACAACTTAGTGTACATAGTAGACATGTAAGCGATTTCGTGTACAGTTATGTTATACAATACGAAAGAAACCATATGGGTATGTGTGCATGAGCAAAGTATGATTATTATTATGTGATAGAATGGAAAGGCCAGATTTATTACTCACTTTACCATCGTATGTGTTAAAATACCGAAGGAGAAACTGGTAATCAATCACTTCTATTTTCCAACAAGGCTGTATAATAGTATATATCAACGAAAGGAAAACTTCGTTTAATAATCATCGAGTAAACATTTTTCTAAATGTACTAAACATCTTACTGCACTTATCCGATACATGTTCGTTCAGTTTCTCTAGAAAGACGCCGTTCCGTTACACCTTAGCAGCCTTAGAGTTCGTATGTAGCTTAGCGTAGTAAATGACATTAATTTCGTTTGAATTATTCATTACTCCAGTGTCATCGATAACGTCCATTAAAATGGTAGCAAAGTAAAAACGCTGTTTCCCACTTTCTACCGGATAGTTCTCGGTGATACATTCCTTAATTCGTGTTTAATATCTTTTCTTTTCTTCTTTTTCTATGTTCTTGTTTCGTTTGTTATTTATTCGGGGCACTCGCTTCCTTTCCAGCGTGTTAGTGCATAAGAAATGAGAATGACGATTCGCATTTAACGTTTGTAACGATTATAATAAAAATTATTAAGTTGATTAATTTCCTATTTTTATTTCAGTCCTGAGAAAGGCATAAAAAGAATAGTCTGAATTACTAATCTTATATTATACGAAGTATCTTTTCAAATATAAAAGTATAATTTAATTGTATAATTTAAGTGTGCATAATTTAAAATTGTACCGTTCTTTGAAATTATAGTTTAGCAAACGTTACCTGTTACAGCAGATAAATGGGTACAATTTTGGTGCACGATATTGATCGAAAGAAAATTATATATATATATATATATATATATATATATATATATATATATATATATATTATATTATATATATAAATAACACGTATTTCTTCTTATTATTCCAATGTTGATCAACATTCATTTTTTCTACTTTTACGATGTAATGCAACGTACTGTGACGCAACTATTACTAATAAATAAAATAAGAATTAAATAAAATATTCTTTTACAAAGAAGAAAGTTATTGTAAATTATGTGTAGAATAAAGATACATGCCGCCCCCTCTCATTAGCATTGAAAACATCTTTTACAAGATAAAATTCTGTTTGAGAACATTAGTATAATTGGTATAAACAAAGGGACGGAAAATGAAACTGATTTAATATAATTTAATTATCATTTTTATTCTATATTCCATATTTCTACTTTAAAAATTTAGTTTAAAATTTAACGATACAATTCTGTTCCATATAACATATAATATAACAATGAAGAATGATGAGAAAAATTTATTTATACATTTCTAAATCCTATTCTTATATCGTTCACCTTTTCTTCTAAATATAGTTGCTCATCAGCGGCATGTTACAGAGAGAAGTTTGAGAAGTAGCAGGCATCAAATCGACACCAAGTCGTAGGTAATTACTTTGCAAAATGTTGTCGAAGCATGACTGGAATCTGACACTTACCTTTCGTGAAACAAATAATTTAAAAATAACATTAAACTGTATAAAATGCAGACGTATAATATAAATACCTATGTAAAAAAGAATAACCAATGTCCGTCATAATTTTTATAAATATCTTAATGAAAAGCAGTTTTTTTCTGATTTATATTTCCGATTATGAATTATATGAATAAATTAATTATTTTACAGTTTGCTGGAACTGGAAAAAAGAAAAATCGAATCGGAAATCGGTTGTATACAAATTTTTACGTAAAGTTACCTGTAGGAAACCTGCTGACCTTTTTTATCAGCGTATTCATAAGATATACATTAATCCACAAATAACAATTGCTATTGTATTTTACAATTTAAGAAACTGGCTAAATCGATGCAAAATTATATTTACGTTTATAATTAAGTTTTTACAGTTGGTCGATACTTCTTATATTAAGAAGAATATCTTGTAAGTAATGCAACTTTTTTTCAATAACTTTTTTAAATAATTTCCTTCAAAAAAGCAAAGATTTTACTATAAATTTGGTTTAAAGTTCTTTCTTAAATTTAGATTTGACCAGTAATCAAATAAGAAGGATACCGTGGTCTGTACTTGGAGCAGAAAGCACGCTGAGAAACGGTATCGATTGAACTTGTGTAAAAAGATATTAATTAACTTGTTAAATGAGAAATTGTGTAATATGTCCACAATATTGGAAATATACAGAAACAGCCTGTAAATCGCACTGATGATGTTGGACGAAGCGAAGAGCGTTCTTTCGAAGGCCTTCGGAGCGTGGCTCGGAGCAAAAGAAGAAGGAGGGTTTCAAGAAATCGGACGATTGCTTTATTAAGACGTCAGAAGGTACAGGATAGGCGGCCGGGCCTGCGGTCGTTATTGCCTCGACCGGGTTCTCGCTTGGGACAATTGCTTCGAGAAGATGAAAAAGACCATCGAGAGAAACTGACAGCAAGAGGGAAAGGGAGAAAAAAGAGGGAGAGAGCGAGAGGCAAACAGAGGCAGAAAACGAGAGAGACGGATAGAGAACAAAAACCGTCGTGCCGAACCTTCGTGTGCTGCTCTCAAAGTTGAAATACTGCTCCGAGTTCGCTCCGAGTTTCTAGACATTTTAATTTTATTCCACCGCAGTTAGATACTAGATAGATTCATACTAATCATGAATATAGCGTGTGTTTAATAGGTCTCGATTTGATACTTGTTATGCTTGTTCGTAGCTGTCAACAAGTTGTTCCTATATCATAAATAGACTACGGTCTTTTATATCGATTTACATTTCTATCAACATAATCAACGAAACCGACGTACCGAACTGAACCTACATAGGGATCCATTTCACACATTAAATATTGTAAAAAAAAATATACTTCACTTTGAATATCTTTTATATTCTTTAGGATAATGAAATCCTAAGAAAACAAAAGTTTGAAAGAAGAAATTCTGAACGTAATACTTTCCTAAACATTTTTTTTAAATGAACATCTCACGTATCCTTTTGTCAAGTTTGCGAGGAAGAAAGTAAAATGATGACATTTTTCATTTCACGTCAAGTATCAAGTAAATTTCTTAGGTACTTGTGTCCCGAATGGCTTCCGTTTATTATATAGCAAACTAAAGTGCGTAGATTGTTAATCAGATTCTTGTAATACCCGTTTAACCCATTCACGTAGAACGAAATAACTAACATTTGCTTTTTCAGATAAATTTATATCATCCTGTTACACGAGCTATCGTTCTCGTATCTCCGTTTTATATCAGACGATCTATTTCCTCCATTCTAGCATAAATCGTCCGTGCCGCATCAGAATTTCCTGATCTACATCTCCCATCGCATGTCCTGAATTACAGGCAGCTAATTTCGATGGCTACCTCGCTTTGATCTGACTGAAATTTCAATCCCCGTAATTCACATCGGAGCACGTTGTTATGAACTTCTGATTCGCATGTATCGGGTCCCATAAAAAAAAAGAACGAGCAAACAAATTGATGAACAGATTGAGAACCGCCAAGGATCTTTTACCTCGTTCAGCAAAACTTACGGGGCCATTGACAGAGAACATCGATCCCGGAACGTAAACGAAAACGGAAGCATTTAATTATGATATCCTAAGTAAACTGAGGCACGCGCGCTTCCTGCCGACTCGTTAATCCAAGAACAAATATCATCTCGTTTAATCTCCTCGTCCACTTAACACTTTACATTTTAATTAAATAGATAACGCATGAAACAGTTCCTCATACTTCATAGAGAAACCTACAAAATATGTGCGTGAATAACAGTTTGTTTATTCTTATCTAGTAATAAAATCAAGCGAAGGAATAAAGGCAAGAAATAAAATTTTCATAATTTCATATATAGTTCAATAACGCGTAATAAGCAGAATGTCGTCGTGTGGTGCTTCGCGATTTCGTTCCCTCCTGAGCTGCTTCCCTCTCTGCAGAATCGATTAACCGGTTCAATTTGTACTCAAACGGCTAATCTCCTTCGCTGTCCACAGCTGCTCGTTTAAAGGAACGAAATTGAGTTGAGAGTCACAGCAGCCCGATGAACGCTCGTGGTAGGGAATAGAAGTAGTAAGGGGCCTGAAAGGGAGTCCGACGGAAGGTCGGCACTGGAAGAAGAAACGTAAGAAAGAACGGAACGCATCTAAATGCCGGACTGTTCAACGTCGTTCTGCGAAGGGTACCGGCGAGGACGGGGGTGAAGAGGGGGTAGTGTTGGAACCAGGCTGGTGTCTCAATCAGCCAAGCAGGTTGGGGCATCTTGGACCCCTGTGGGTGGAGGATAGAGCTAGCAATGGCTGTGAACTATCCTCGAAATGAAAACATACCTCCTGAAATGATAAACTCTCATCAAATATCAAAATTATATTTGATAAATAACATAGAGCCATTAAGAAGGCATAGTAAACTATCGGACATACAATAATATTTTTCCTTTTATTTGTAGAAAAATTATAACTTTTATTAATTAATTTCGTAAAATTTTCTAATTTAGAAATCTGTTGACTTTTCGTTACCTTACTAAACAGTCTAAAATGTTTTATCTTCTACTTCAACATGAATCCGCATAGTTCACAAATTCGTGACAAGACATTCCTTGACATGAAATTTATTTATGATAGTGTTCAAACTTTTGGTTTCAGTCAGGGCTTGAATCTATCAGTAATCCTTTCGGTCCCGGGCCAGTGACCAATGGTGGGGGGAAAAGAGCGACGCGCGCAGCTTCTCGGCGCAGCGGGGCAGGCCGTCACAACTCAATCTAGTGTCTCGGTGACCGTGCGTTCGTAAGTCTCTCTTTTCTTCTCTTTCCGCATAGTGCGTTATAATCCTTGACACGGAATCGCAGTTTTCATTGGCGGATTAGATTGTATCCGAGATCCTAAATTTCCATCTCTCTAGGCTACTAAAACAATGTGATTGTTTGCAAGGTTTGTACCTTAATATCTGTTTGTATTATATTAGTAAACAATATTATTCATTATTATTCATTATTATTCATTATTATTCATTATTATTCATTATTATTCATTGTTATTCATTGTTATTCATT
Organism: Bombus confusus; assembly: GCA_014737475.1. Lineage (NCBI taxonomy): Eukaryota > Metazoa > Arthropoda > Insecta > Hymenoptera > Apidae > Bombus > Bombus confusus. The sequence continues at coordinate 98,970 of JACXIV010000055.1, read as the reverse complement.
GTTATTCATTATTATTCATTATTATTCATTATTATTCATTCAATCAACATTATCATTTCTTACGTATCGAATGTGCGTATAAAGACATTTCTCAATAATTCTTGGGATGTAGAGATATATCGATGCTTGTTTGTTTACTCAACCTCTAAAAGGGAATACATGATAGATTAATTAAACTTTCATTTTATGTATTTGATACAATTCTTTGAAGTTTTTAATATTTGATAAAGTTGTTGATGCTGGAAATACTAAAAAAGCATTTTTATCTCGATGACAGGTATCAAATATAAACAAGACTAATGTTAAAATTGATTATTGTCAGTAAGATACGAAATTTATATTGTAATGTTGATTATTTCTGTACGTCGCATTTTATTATAGTTTGTAATAGACGACGATATTTTAATTCTTTAAAAACATGAAACACAACTGTCTTAAAGTGCCTAAAGTGTAGAAACCACTAAATTGGTAAGAAAGTATCTATTATGATTTGCATCTTTATAGAGATGTCAAACAAGTAAATTCATAGTATATTCACATTTAATATTTACTCAGTATCATATTTTAAGAGCTGCGAATAATATAATATCGAGTAATACACAATTTAAATGCAAAATAAATAAAAGTATATCTATAAATTAATAAAGAAATATTTTTCAGTGAATAACGTAGCTAAGAATTTATAACGAATTAAAATTTTTCATTGAATATTCTGTATTAATATTTTACTACGTAATATAACGATCGTCACTACATCTGCAATAATATATTTATTAGCCAAAACTTTGACAAAAATGAATTTGAGAAAATCACAACAATCTGCATTCTTGATATAATTAGTTATGAAAACAAATAAAAATATATTTATAGTTTACGATTAACTAGCTGTCATGTTAATGTATAATTGTATAATTTAATTTTCCTTCTATACTAAATTAATCGCGCCGGATAAAATATCGATATGAATTGATAATTTTGCGCAAGTCTGTAACAGTATATACATTTCGCTTCTGAATGCACTTATGATTACCGATACATATTCGAAGAAAAAAGTATGCGCCCTTATTAATATAATGTAATAATTAATATACATAATGTGTTATAATGTACTGATACATATAATTAATTGATAGAATATAAATTTATTAAACAAAAGATTGTTTTACCTGTTCATATTTACTTAGAATAAATTATATATCTAAAATACGACTTGCGTTATAGCAAACGTTAAACTTGATTTAAAAGGGTGGGAAATTTGTAAAAAGGATTCATTAATTTATAATTACTTACCTTTTTTTTTTTTAGCAACAATCAATTATCGTTTAACGCTAAAATTGACGATGACTAAAATATTATATTTGCATCAAAGAAAACAAAGTGGAATAAAGAGACAAAGAAAATTCTTCGAAATACTACATTATTGCAGATCTATCAAGTCTCTCTAAAGGAAACAATTGATCATTTTGATCATTTTAATAATCCTAATAATGCCAGTCATTGATAAATGTTAAGCAGTGTTCTACTGCTGTCTCGTGTGAATAGTTGCGTCTCTTAATCGGTGTTTGTTTAAGCATTATTTCCTAGTGTGAAACAAATCGCTTCAGAATATCACCACGGTCACCATCGACTTAACGGCTTAATTGAATGAGATCACCAGAATCATAAGCATTGATTGAATATTCCCAAGAGCAACGATTAAATTGGCATGTACCCTAATTGTAACTGTTTCAACATCTCTTTCTCTTGGTGCGTGTCCCATTCGAAACGAGATTTAAATTTGAGTGTAAAGTAAAGTTGATGATCACTGAAGGTCTATAGGGCTGGCCATCTGTCCCTCGTTGCCACGTCTGCGACGTCTTGGTGGTCCATTTTGGGGCTGGTGCGCAACAGCATCGGCACTAGCGCTGGCAATGAAGCGCTCACAGGTAGAACCTACCCCCTCTCTTTCTCTCACTATGTATGCGCACTCGCGCACGTGCTCTCTTTCACCCCCTTCTCTTTGCTGTACTCTGCTTTTTTACTGGTATCAGTTGAGAACAGTAGAGAGGGAGAGAGAGAGAGAGAGTAGTAAAGCGGGAGAACATTCAACCACGTTGTTCTGGTAGAACTTCTAACAGTGGTCCTTTCTGTCTCCTCTACTGATTGATTTGATTCTACGTGAAAAAATATGAGACTTCGTTTTCGAGAAAATCTAGTTTGAAAATTTGTCAAGTATACTTGGCTAATTGCAGACTAGGTATGAGTAAACAATCGACAGGATGTTATTCCACCACCACCACGATTACTTGTACAAGGCGAGAGTATTATTTTCCAACGCAATCGCGATTAGTAACCTTACGAAAGTTCTAAAGTAAAAAGACGATGCGAGTTTCTACGATTGAAAGAAGAACAAAACTTTGGAACGTTTTTTTCTTTTAAGTCACATTTTGTATTATTTGCTATTATTAATTCAAATGAATACAAGAAATTCTTCTTTTAGAGTCATTAGTAATTGATCTAGCTGGCCATATTATAGCTATGAAAAAACATCATATTATATCAGGGATCGGTAATACGTTAGTATGATCAGAAATTTTGAGAGATAAAAATACTAACTTTCATTTACATAAATGATAGATATTTGGTGCAGAAAAGGCGAATAAAATTACCGAATCTCTTAGAAAGCATAGAATTTTTAGATTTTTTCATCCTTTTAGATTATTAAGACATTAAACGTCTTGACGTTTTCAAATTATAGATATAAGAAAACATAAAAAAAAAAAATTTAATACAAATAGGAATAACTTCTAATATTTTAAAGGTTCAAATTACGGATATCAATTCGTAGTGGCATTTGTGACTCCTTAAATCGAATAGTAAAAGCTTTCCTATTAACTCGAATGACAAACAGAGATCCGACTTATTTTAAGAACATCATGGAATATCTCTTCCTGTTATGCATCCGTTACAAGAATCTGCAAATGTATACTTGGCACCGAGCACAATGCTGAAATTGCAAGTTATGTACATCTAACGCTACAAGTGCTAGAAATCTATAATGATAATAAACACATAGACAAGATAAAATTATTATCCATTTAGTTTCTTCGTTTCTTTAAAGCAATCTATAATATTAAAAAAATATATATGAACAGACTATTTTAGTTAATCTACAATTATAATACTAATTGGTAACAAATTAATAAATATAAACAATAAACAATAACGTTCGAATCAAACATTTATAACACATACAAGTGTTCTTTGTACATTTTATCACTGTTATATCATAGGGGAAGATAGGGTAAGATGGAAAATCGTTGTTTACAAGAAACTGTGGATATTGCTGTGCACACAAAATGCAAACAAAGAGGTCATCGGCAGAAGTAAATATCAGTATGAAAATATCGACGCGAAAGATTACACGTGTCATAAATTACAACGCGATTTATTCCAATTTTTCTAATTTTGTCATAAGCATACATAAAGCTTGCAATAGCGTTTTGTGCAGTTGTGTATATTTTTTGTTGATCTGAAAATAGCAAATCCATATATTTTATGAGTTATTCTTTCACAAACGTACAATTTTTAGTATAAAATAATTTGTTATTTCATAAAAAGACACGTAAAGTATTAGCATGTGGAGCAAGATGGGATTGGATGGATGAGTGAGTGAATTTTATCGACATTGTCTCATCAAGAGACGTTATGCTATGCTTATCCCAGAGGTAACATCGACTAAAAACGGAAGAGAAGCAATCAACGTGGAAAATAGAAATTTCAACTTCTTCGCCATATAGACAAGAACTATTTCGGTCTAAGAAAGCATCTACNAAAAAAAAAAAAAAAAAAAAAAAAAAAAAAAAAAAAAAAAAAAAAAAAAAAAAAAAAAAAAAAAAAAAAAAAAAAAAAAAAAAAAAAAAAAAAAAAAAAAAAAAAAAAAAAAAAAAAAAAAAAAAAAAAAAAAAAAAAAAAAAAAAAAAAAAAAAAAAAAAAAAAAAAAAAAAAAAAAAAAAAAAAAAAAAAAAAAAAGAAAGAAAGAAAAGAAAAGAAAAAATGAAACGAAATCTAACAAGCGAAAAAGGAAAAAATATGAGAAAGTTCCAAATAAATAGAGAGAATAGCTTCAAATAAACTAGAAGTATAAGAAAATAGAATTTTTCTACCTTCAGTTATTCTAAAACACATTTAATAAATCATATTTCAACTATAATTGATACAATATAAGTAGATAAAATACAATTGATTAAAGAAACATGATTGGCAATTTTTATAATATCAGACCTTTTGTTTGAATTTAACGGTGAATATATATTGGATGTAAAAGTACTACAATAAATGTTATGTGAAAAACATATTCGATTTTCTTTACATTTCTTCTTAGCTACATATACCGTCTTACCCTCCTTCCCCTACACGATCAAATAAAAAATAAAAGAAAAAGTAATATGCATATGCTAAGACAGCATGTGAAACATTCATTTGAAACGTCCGATGATCGTACATATACGCCGTTAAATTACTGAGAAAGCAGAATGGTACAGAGTGGCCGATGAAAATATTATGAATATAATAAATATCATGAAGCGGAATTAAAATGATATTAATTGCGAATTTTTTGTAACTACATTTTATTGTTATTTATAAATTCATATGGAAGTGTTACAGATCCTTGAAATCCTTGAAATCCTTGAAATTAAATCTGTATCAATTTACAACTGTTTTAGAAAGATGACACGTTGGTTCGATCAACCGAGCATACTCCTGATGAGTATGATGTTGTTTAGTACAGTAATGTGGAATACAGCGAAAAGTTCGATAATGAAATGTGAGGAAGCAAAATTAAAATGCGCCTTCAGAACAGGCTGTGGCGCAGCTCTGCAACACTATCTTACGGGTTGCGCACCCGTTCTCCAAGGCAATGATTGTTCCGAAACCTGCCAACATGCCCTTATTGCTCTTACAAGCACCGATGAGGGCAAAGAACTTATGACAGTACTTACTATATTATCTCTGTTTTTTGATAAAAAATAAATATTATTTATTCTGACTAATATCAATGTAAATATTCAACGATACAACACTAACAACGAATATTTTAAACTAATATTTTATGCTACGCAAATTTCATATAAGCATAAATACAATTTGTAATACAAATTCAAAAACATATACAAATATTTATAAACAATACATACGTATGTTTATAAACGATATATTAGATTACTTTTTCCATTAAAGTATTTATGAAACAATAAAATTTCGTCGGTTATAGTTTCTTTTTTCTTTATCTCTTTTTCTTTTTAAATAATAAAGATTAAGCCATTTCAAGATACCGAATTTAATTCTTTAATTCTTCTAAATTTATTCCTTGTATTAATTTTAATTTCTCAATCTGGACGTTGTATCATTATATCTATTTAAATTTTATTTGTATGTACTTTCCTTATATGGAAGACACAGCTTTTTAATGAATATTTATATCTTGCTTTTGTTACTTAGTGTGAATGTGAGGATGAATTATGTTCTGAGTCGAAACAAAGAGTAGAAATATGTAGATCGTCTGTAACAATGGCAATGAATAGGACAAGGGTGTCCTGCAGAATAGCAACTTGGATTTGTAATGCAGATGCTCTTTGCCAAACTGCGCTTACGTATTATAATAAATATTGCAAGAGTATGTTTCAAGGACGAAAATGTACTAGACGGTAAATATGTTTTTTAATACGAAAATAAATAAAATCTAAAAAAAATATGCGATACGAAGTTACAAAATAATTTATATAATACACAAATGACTTCTTAAGGCAAATATTTTAGATGTAGAAATTCGATAAATATCTTAACAAGACAAGAAAAGGCTGCAAAATTGAATACATGTCAGTGTGATGGTTTTGAAGAATACGATTGTAAAGGAATTCATAGAAATATGAATCTTTTATGTTTTGGAAAAATGCATCATGGTTACCGTGATGTTAATGTCGAGGATGATAGGAAAAGTGAATTTCTAAAACCAAACATGAGTCTTAGAGGAAACGGTGTTCAAATATTAATGGACAGAAAACTATTTTTACTTTCTTTATTGATTTATCACATGCTTAAAGTGAGACAAGGCAAGATTACTCGTTATATTATTCTTTCTCACTTTGAAATATATACTACTGCGCACAAAGTAAATTTTGATTATTTTACTAATGACATAAGCATCTAAATTTATAGATTATAATACTTTGAAAAATTGAGTTTAAATATTTAATTTTAATTTATCGAAAATTCTATTTTTTCAGACTGATGATTAGAAAGAATCCAGAGAGATCTCCAAAAAGCAACAGTATTCCATGAAACCAATGACCAAAGATCTTTATCAACATTTTTAATCAATATTTGAACAATTTAATACTGGTATTAATGGATTACTTTTTCAATATGATAAATAATTTAATAGCATGACTAACGAATGCATTACTTACGAAATATTTTCACTGGTTTATTATCAGATTTGTACAAATGGGCAAAAAAAAAAAAAAAAACAGAGAGGAAGAAGTCTTGTACAGTAAAAGTATTGTATAGCGATTGTATTATAATATCCATAATTGAATAATTCGTTGCAAGTATTTAGTTATAAATCAGTTTTATTTATGAAGATATAATTATGTAAATATCTACATACCGAAATACGATCATTGTTTTTCCCTTTCTCTCTTTTTATCAGATTTATATTCTTCAAAATTCTTCTCTAAAAAAAAAAAAAAAAAGGACCTCCAACGAAAATATATTACATTTATTTTGGAAAAAATGTAATTATTAACATTTATTCTACTAAGAAAATATTATAAAGATAATAAAACAATTCTGTCGTAAATTGTTTTCCAAAAAGGGACTGAAGTGAAATTAATGTAAAAAGAATAATGTTCTTCGAGAACAAAAAATTTTTAGGATTTTACGGTATATTGTTATATTTATGCGAGTTTGAGTGTGTGTAAATGTTTTTATACTATTTTTAGTTATTCGTTTTTATATCTAATTACGATTAACTCAGACCTTTAATAATAATGAATTGTTAAAACATTGTTAATAAAAACATAATTGAAGTTCGAAGTTTTTACTACTTTGTATTCTAATTATATGAAAAGTTACCGAGTATGTAAATAAGAAAAAGAAGGTTATATAAAATGATGTACTACAACAAATTTACTAAATATAAATTGTCTGCAATTTTATTATAATCTATGGAGTTCAAATATTTCAAAGACTGTATTAGAATATTACATAATATTATTCAATATTATCTAGTATTTATTTCATTGTATAATATTTAACTGATATTATGACAAAGAGTAAATTTATATCTCATTAAATTTGAAATATTAATAAATGTATTTACAATCTTGCATTCTTGAAACTTACTTTCATTGCTTATTTGTTCTTATAAAAAGTACAATGCTTTTACAAAATGTTTGTGTGTGTATATTGAAAGTTTTAAATTTCGCAATATGAGAACAAAATTTTTTTCGCGTACCTGATATTAAATATAAGAAAGTGTAACATGAAGCGTTTTCCATGATTTTATTGGATCGTTTTATTAATTAAATTAAATCGAAGAAACGAACAATCTAAGGAAATCCGTCATCATCCTCTTCTGCCATTTCCTTAGCAAGCTCTAAATCTTGCTGTTCTCTTTCTCTACGTTCTTCAGCCGACTCAAGATCTTTACCATAGGATTTTGGAGGATACCTCATAGCCTTAACACTTTGATTGTGTAAGTCTAAACAAAAAGTAATTCTTTGATGAAACGCGAGCAATGGTTCTTTAGTACAATAAATATCTGTAGTTTCTTTGCTACGCATGTATCCATTTTCTGGTTCTAAGGTAGCTTCGATTACACCATCTCTAATAGCTTTAGCAACAATAAATTCAGCATCGACGCTAGAATCCAAACCAAGTTTCTTTGCAATATCTGCGGGAGAAATTCTGGAATAGGACAGTCCAATTGACCTAATTGCAGTTTTAATAACATTGTGCCTCAATCTCAGGATTAAAGTAAATGTATGATCGGCTCTAAATTGCGGGCCAAAGTTTTCTAAAACTTCCCCAAAACGTTGAAGATTTCCTAAACGCACAGCCTGAGTTAGTTGGAAATACGGAGCTAATGCGCGACGCATAGCAGCTTGTCTGAAAGTTTGACGTTCTGGAATATCTCCAAGTAAAAGTTCCACAGTTACGGCCAGTTTTTGTACTGTTTGACGAAAGCCTACTGCAGTACTTTGTGGAGCTTTTCTGAGAGCCTGTAAGAAAGATAAAACATTAATTCTATATTACTCAATTTTTATTCAGAATTTTATTTCTTCTTCTTCTGGTGACATTTTGATTTGAAATTTATATATTGAGAACAATGTTAACTTACCTGTACTAAATACTTATGCGCTGCAGAATATTCTAATCTAGCAGCTTTGATGCGTCCCAAATAATATAAAAATCTAGCCCATTCGTTATTGCTGGCAGATTCTGGGAAAGTTGATTTCAGTACAAGTTTATCTGCCTGATCATACAAATTATAATGCAAATAGTTTCTTAATAAACAATTAATTAATACAGCCTGTCCTTCAAAGTCATTTCTAAGCGTCGCTGTTCTCAATCTCAAGTGCAATATTCCGCGAATCTTATCCAGTCTCCCAATTAGTTCATACGCCCTTGAATAATAGAAATAACATTTGGCAGCAATCAGGTCAATTGTACGTCTATTTTGAGCAATAATTTTTTGCAACAATGCCTCAGAGCATTGAACAGCTTCTTCGTGTTTTCCAGCATCAATTAAACGTACGAGAACTAGTAAATGAATGTAAGTATCAATTTCAGGTAGTGGAGTTACGGTAGAAATGCGAAGTTTCTGCGTTTCTTCAAATTCAGCGGAGTCTTCTAACCATGACAATAATGCATCACGTTCGACGCATGGTTTAGGATAAAAACTTAGGATTACTCCACGTAGGACATTCGAATTTAATCTGCGACGTGTATTAGGTAGTGTACGCAAAGCTCTTAGAATAAAACGTGGTTCTTTGCTTTGTACAGCTTTTTCTATTTGACGAGCATGCTCGCGTATATCATATATTGTTTGCAGGTCAGCATCTTTTTTATCACAAACATCTCCATCACCATTTTGACCATCAAAGATTATTTCAACATCCATAGCTTCAGGATTTTTAGCTGTAGGTACACCCATTTTAGTTTCTCTATGAAAATTAGATTTCTATTAAACATAATATTTTAATCTTATTACGTACAATATCATATAACAAATATATTGCGTTAAACAGTAGTTATAAAGAATTCTTTTAATTTTTACAAGACTTTTCAATGTAGACATTTTGTGTGTGTGTGTGTGTGTGTGTGTGTGTGTGTGTGTGCGTGCGTGCGTGCGTGTGCGCGCCTGTGTTATTCAAGTCATTGTATCACATTTTCTAATAAAATAATTTTGCAAATTATCTAGTATTTATAAAAAGTATTATATAAAACTAAAAATATGAAGCTAGATTTACAAAACATAAATTTAGGATTCAAACTTTGTAATAAAGAATTTAATAACCAAATTCAAACTTCTTTGTTGTCAATTTAATATGGTATTCTCTTTAAATAAATCTTTCACGTTTTATGATTTTATTATTGATATAAGATATAAGGCTTGTAATGTGTAAAAGTAACAATCACTGAAAAGTAATAGTAACATTTTACATTTACCTTTGCTTTAAACTTTTGCAGAAAAATTGAAAATTCTTAATGTAAGTGCAATTCTACGTTTTCATCGCACCAATTCACAGTTGTACACAACTCAATCCAACCATCAGCGAAAAACTTAACGAATTTCTAGCTAGGGTTTTTCGCCTCCGCATAAATTATTCATATTTTTGCAACTTATCAAAATACCAAAATTATTAAAATTATTGTTAATATTTAAACAATTTCTTATGTATAAAACTTTGAATTCGCTATAAAGTATATATAATATAAAATTATATGATATTAAATGTGTATAATCTATAAATATATATTGTAAATTTTTTTCATTATAAGAGTTTAAAATAATTTATATAGAAAAATTATTTACTTTTTTATTATAATAAATTGTTGATAAGTAGCGTAATCCAATGGTTTGTATAGTTTAATCACTGTTGGCCATCTAACTAAATAATTAGGTCAATGGATAAGAGAGCGATTAGTACACGATCATATCCGTGGATTAAGCAGGCATGAGATAACCTCGGTAGCAAATAATACAATATTTTTAATTATGATGATGTAAATAATTGTGTTAAAATAAAATCAAGGATTTCACTTATTAGTTTTCATGTCACATGTCAACATGAATTTAAGCAAAAGCGAAAAATTATTGGCCGCTAAGAAAAAGGTATAATGTTTTGAAGTATTGACAGCTACATAAGTATCTTTTTTAATACTTAATTTACGTACAAAAAATTTATACATGTATTTATAAGACTTCGTAAGTTCTAGCAACATTTTAATTATTCATTCTCTTATGTTTTTGTATCTTAAAAATATTTAGGTTATGTTAGCTGTCAAACGCTTATTGAATTATTTGTTATTGATAATAAATTTTAATTTTACATAATATTTATGCTTTAAAACGTAAATAAATAATTTGCAAAAACGTTATGATTTAATAAGTCAGTTTTTTTTCATAAGTTAGGTTAGTATAAAAAATGTTACCATTACTTATGTTTTATAAAACTTCCTTTTTGTTAGCTCAGGGAATTTCAATTAAGAAAAATGCAAAATAATCCAGATGATTCTGTGAAACAAAAACGTCATTCTGTTGATTCATTACCTTCGCAGGTGAAATAAATTTATATATTATAATAATTATGACATCTTTTTATTTAAATCCATGTGCATATGCAATTACACTTCTTGTTGTAATCTTTAGTATATTTTAATTGTTGTAAAATGCAAAAAATTTTTTAATTCATCTGTTAAATTTTGCAGTATCAAAACGCAGACACTGATACATCACATTTAGAAGGTATAACTAATGTATCGACAATAGGAAATCCGGAAAATGATATAGTTCAGGAATCTCAAAAAAATGAAGTACTATCCACAAATTCAGTGGTAATTTCAGAAAATACCATAAATAATGATAAAGTGCATTCTACAGAAGAAACTATCAATAGAGAAAGTATACAAGAAATTAATACATCAGAAGCAGAGAGTAAAGTGGATTTTTATGATCTTCCGAAAGTGCAAAAAGAACATCTCTTGGAGATGGCTTCTGCAGTTGCAGATGTTTTAACAAATAAATCAGAACATATAGAAACATCTCTTGATACTGATTTAATGTATCATAATCAATTTCTAAGTCCTTATATGGAAGAGCAGAAAAAGGTTATTAATGATTTGCATATAGAGCTTAGTAATGCTGTAAGTGTATATATGCATATAAATTTTGTTAAAGAATATCTAGATCTAAACGTTAAGAAAATAAATAGTTCGGAAATAAAATTGTTTTAATAATTTAATTAGCGTAGCAGGATTTCAGAGTTAGAAGCTAAATTAGAAGGAAAAGAAACAGAATTTCAGATACAATTGGCACAAGAAATAAATCCTTTAAAAGAGCAACTTCAGGTTCATACCCAGACTACTGGAATTTTAATAGCAGAAAAAGCAGAACTTACTGCTGCTCTTAGTCAAGCTCAACAAAGCATTAGACAATGTTCAGGTTTGTTATTTTAATTAATAAGATCTTCTAGGCACGCGTGTGCACGTACGTACGTGATTATACATTTTTAATAAATTAAAAATTAATATATATTTTAGAGGAATGCGAAGAAATGACAAGAAAATTAAAAAATTCACAAGTTCGCGTAGCTGAATTAGAGAAAGAAATATCCACTGTAAAAAATAACAATGAAGAATTGTGGAAAAAAATTCACCAATTACAAAGTGAATATGATTCTCTTAATAACAAATTTTTTGAATTGAAGAAAGAAAAAGAAGATTTGAGTTTAGAAGCATCAGAATTAAAGCAAAAACTGAATTTGAAAAAAACAGAATTAATTGCTATTCAACAAGAACTTCAAGAAAAAACAGCATTGCTTTCATTAAGCGAACTTAGAATACAACAGGTAATACATGTGCATCATCATTGGTAAACTGTATGTGAAACATTTTTCACATACTTCTTTGTCTTTGCAGATGAAAGTTGCTACAACAACAGAAGAGGAGAAACACGCAGTAATTCTTTTGGAGCAAGAATTAGCACAAACTAAAGAAGCTCTGAAAATCGTTAGTGCTGAAAAGGATGAAGCCAATAAACAATACCAGAATTATGTTAAACAATTAGATACCCAGCAGGCAAAATTATTAGAAGAGGTATTTTTATATTCTCTGTAATGAAATTTGAAGGCGCAACAAAATAAGATAAATTTTTTAAAAACTAAATGTCATTTATAGATAAAAACACAAAAAGGTGGTATAGAAGATTCACAACGTAGAGAACAAAGTTGTATACAAAGGATTTCAGAGCTGGAGCAACAATTACAGCAAGAAAGAAACAAAGCAGAGAATTTATCATCTTTACAAGATCGTAAAGATGAAACAGATAATCTGCTGAAAAATATAGATGAACTTACACTGGAACAAGAAAGGCTTCACATTGTATTATCTGAGAAGGTAGTATTTTTGTATTAATTTTTACTATAGGAAGTAAATAAAAATTATTCAAAATTACATCAATTTATTGATTAATTAAAGTTTTCTTCCATATATTTAGGATTCACAAATTGAAATGTTGACAAAAAATCTAAATGATTTACGAGATGCAAATAATCAAGGAGCAGAAGTAACAAAGCTAATCAGTGCTCTCGAAAGTGAACAGTTAGGGGCATCAAGAGCAGTTCATCAAAATCGACAATTAAAAGAGCAATTGACTGATATGGAAAATGCGTTTGTTTCTTTGGTAAGCATAATATTAAATATTAGTAAAACATATTAATTATGTAGTAAATAAACTATATAAATTTTTAATACAATTTTAAGAGTAATGCTAAATTGGATTTAACTGAACAACTTCAAGCAGAGCGTTCTATAGGAAGAAAGTTAAACGTTCAATTAAATAATGTAGAAAGTGAGTTGGAACAACTGAAAGAAAAATTAAGGGAAAAAGAAGTTATTCTTGAAGAGGTTGAAAAAGAAAGGCTTCAAAATGCTCAAATAGCAGATCAAATACAGCATTATCAAGCTCAATCACATCATGTAGATACTTTCCAACGAGAACTTCAACATGCTATAGTAATTATTTGTTTAATTATATTGAAAGATTTTGTTCATTGATATCAAACATTTTTCTTGCTCTATTCTTGTTTCAGATTACTATAGAAAGATTAGAAAAGGAAAAACAAACACTTATGGAGAAATTGAAAGAAAAGAATGCAGATAGTCTCATCTCTGAAGTTGATTCACATTCTGTGAATGCCAATAATAATGTATCAAAATTGGGAGAAAAAGTACATGTAGAAAGCTCGAGTGAAAATGATGTTATAATATCTGAACCTGTAAAAAAGCTCGAACAAAGATTTAAAGAAACAATGGAACGAGTTGCAGAGCTTACAGAAGAGAAGCAGAAGCTTGAACATCTCGTTTTACAGCTTCAAAGTGAAACAGAGACAATAGGTACAAATATGTGGTTTTTAATTAATTATTTACACTCTAGCTTTATCTTTATGTTTATAGAATTATCTCCCCCTTTTATTTTTAGGGGAGTATATAACATTATATCAGAAACAAAGAGCTGTTCTACAGAACAGAGCAGTAGAAAGAGAACAGGTATTTCGACAATTACTTGAACAGAGAAATCAGCAACAAGAGCAATTACATAAATTGAAAGTTCTGGTTAGTGACTTTCTTAGCAAGGAATACATACGTTCCAATGGAACAGAATATCAAGTTGAAACAGGTATTTACAATATAATATTCTATTTCAATTATTTTATTTACATAATAAAAGTGATATTGTATTAATCAAAAGAAATTAACATGTACTGCAACTTAAGATATATATATATATATATATAACCGTTATTAATTAGTCGAAATTTAACGAAACAAATTATTTTTCAGGAACGGATTCGACCGATTCTGTAATTATAAAAAAGAAAGAGGAAGTAATAGATCCACGAGTAGAAAATAAAAGCGTTTCGGAACTCCTAGATGTTCTGACAGAGATAAAAGATTGTAAAGATTCCTGTATGTTTGAACCAAATTTTCATCCATGTCCTTGGTGTTCTGGAAAGTTACTTACAGTATAAAGCATATGTTATGTATATATCTTATATATTTTTAGTATAGAACATTAATATAAAATTTTTAATCGACAACAATTTGTAGAACAATTGTATATAAGGTAAAATCTATAAAAATTGCAATTTGTAAATGATTGATATGAAAAAAGGAATGTTTTCGTCAAAAGCAATTGCTCTTTCCTATAAGGTATGAAGGAAAAACAAGTCATTTAAGCCTAAAATATTATTTAAGGAATTGTTGAAGATATATAAAGTATTTTTTAAGTAATTATCTTTTTCCGTACTTGTTTCATTACTTTCTTTTTAATGGAAAATATATATTTCTCTATAAAAAGTAAAAATTAGTTCTATTTTAAATATATTAAATAAAGAAATATATGGAATTTTATATTCAAAAATATTTTATTTAACATGTTTAAAAAAATCAAATTTTATATCATTGTTAATTTCTATTATATCTATATCCTACATATAAGAATTCTATTATTTCAATGTAAGTAAATTTAAAGTAAAAAGCAATATTTATTTTTTCATCATATTTTTTATTGACCATTTAAAAAAATAATAAAAAACATCTTCTATAATTCAACTTATACTTTCAATTTTTTTAGAAATTTTGAGTCTCCATCAGTGATACTTGTTCTTTCTGTACAATCTTCAATAATAAAAGCAGCTTTCCCCCTACGCCTTCTTTCTAAACAAAAGGACAAATAACTTAATAATTATATTATATTACATCTATTTTTATGAAAATTTACACTTTTACATGCAATAGTATATCACCTGCTCGTAACAGAAGTCTTTTACATTGATGTAATATTGAAGCTTTTGCTTGAATTTCATTCAAACCCAATAAACACGCCAAATTTACAAGATCATAAGGATTTCGTATTGTCTTAAAATCGCTGGCACCACTGGATAATATTACATTCTAAATAAACAAGATAGTTAATTATAAATTCGTTTGTTATTTACACATGGATTTTAAAGAAAAATCCTTTGTACGTTTGTCAATAAAACTTTCGATCTTTAATAACATTATTATCTATTGGCTAAGCATTAATATAAATTAATACTTATATTAGTGCTGTTTTGTAATATACGACTATGTAGTTAAAAAACAATTATTTTCATTTACATATAAATATTTCTATACCTTACTCTTTCCGTATGTATGAAATAGATGAGAATAATGGATAGTATTTTTTCTAGATTCAACATTTAATAGATCTACATACTGTATTTCAAAATGTATTCCTCTTTCAATTGCTTGATCATATAGTTTTTTATTAAGTTTAAATGATGTAGAATTCGATCTTAATGTAATTATATCCGCATTTAATTGAGTACATGCAAATTGTAAAGCACTTTGTGTTTTTGGAGCAAAAGCATATAGATCGAATTTTTTTAAACTGGAACAATGATTCACTATATGCGTTTTTGCAAAATCAGAACAAAAGAAAGTAATTCGACTAAAAATTCTTAATTTTCCGTCAAATTCTTTTTTTATACTTCCAATGTCGATTGTTTCAAGAACAATACCCTGTGATGTTTCACTATCAACACCCTTCTTTTTCCTTTTTTTGTCTGTTCCAAGTACACTTTCATCTATATTAGTATTTATTGCCACTGTTTTGAATCCATATTCACATAATTTTGATAAAATAGGATATAAATTTTGTGATTCATTTCCTGGTACATTTACACATAAATCATAAAATCCTGTACTTTTTCTGATATCCATTTTTATGAAATATTAGATTTACACGTAAATGCTCTTTATTTTTAATTAATTATGTTGTAAATTTATTTATAATATTTGGTGGAAGCTGTGATTTGGAAATTAACATTTTCTTCCCATTTTTTCTGCAATATTTCTTTGACTATGTTTCGACTAATCCTAACCTAGAATCTTTTATGTATGTAGGTACAAAATACATTTATATATGTATTATATTACTAAGCGATATTTGTTAGCCAATAAAATCATATTATGAAAATCATAATATTTTTATTAAAAATGTTGATTATAAAAGGAAATACCACCTAAAATTTTTTGAAGAACTTCATTTATTAACATCATTTTATTATTCACTAAATTACCATATTTATTACAGATTGTAATTATGAAATGTCGTCATTAATAGAGCCATAAATGTAATAATATTATATCTTATAGCTGTATATATTAAAAACATTAAAAAAATGTTTAAATAAATCAGAACCGTACAAATATAAATATTTAATACAATATTATTTTATAACCTAAAACATGGTAAATTTGGAACATATTTTAGTGATTTTAAAAGTACTAAATACATCAATATCAAAGACATTTCAATAGAAATAAAGATTAAATTAAGCGGTTATTAAAAGAATATATAAATTATAATTAATCGCTGTCTTTAGATTCCGCCTCACTAGAAGGTGGAGTACTTTCAATAGGTTCTTCATCACTACCTTCATCGGATTCTTCTTTCCTTTCCTTCTTTACCTTTCTGTCGTCATCCTCCTACAATAAAGTCATATGCAATAAAATATATCTTAAAAATGTTTTTAATAGAACACAATTAATATAATGAAATTACCGCACTGCGTTTATCACCCCTTTTCTTTTCTTTACCTCCGTCGCTGTCTTCATCAGAAGCCTTCTTTTCTGATTTCTATAAATATATTTAATTATAATAATATTTCTATTATTATAATATAATGCTAATAAAATACCTAATAAATTATATTTTCAGTTCTTAACATACCTTATTATCTTCATCGCTACTGCTTTCATCATCGCTAATATATTCTTTACTTTTGAAACTGGTTCCGGTCATAAGCTTACTGGGAGATTCTTTTTTACTCTCTTTCTTCTTCTTCTCTCCCTTTTCTTTCTTTTCTGATATCTTTTCCTTATCGCCACCTCCGCCACTAGCTTCATATTCTTTCATTGACGCAGTGTATTCTTTCTTTGCCTTTAAAGCTTTTTGTTCCCATTCCTATTATAATTAGTATATATTAAATAATCATGGAATTACATGTAAGAAATTAAAATAATTTTGGTCTTACAGATTTATCTTTTAGTTCCCTCCACATTTCGCCTCCTTTCTTTGCAATTTCTGTAACAGCAATTCCAGGATTTTCTGCTTTAATTCTTTCTCGAGCACTGTTTAACCATATCATAAACGCAGTTGGCGGCCTTTTAGGTTTATTTGCATCTTTTTCTTTCTTCTGTTTTCTAGGTTTTCTTGGCTTCTCTGACTATATAAGGCAATACATACTTTAATGAACCATTCCTAATAAATTACTGAATGGGTACGAATACAAATTCATTTTTATAAATTTTAAAAACATTGTTATAAAAAATACAAGTAAAATGTTTACCACAGTTTTAGCCGATTTTGGTTTCTTTTCTTTCTTTTCTTTCTTCTCTTTCTTTTGACTTTTTCCTGAAGCATCTGATTCATTCTCACTTTCTGAACTATTTGGATTACTGTCATATTCTTCTGCCACATCACTCTCGTCCTAAAACAATGTATGTACAAGGTATACAAATTTGTATGCTTATCAAAAATGCTAATAAAATCATACCTGATTAGGGTTAAAATCTTCATCGGTAGACTCTTCCTCAGAATCCTGATTTTCCTCTGCGTCTCTTTCTTGTGCTTCTGCTTTAACTCTTGCCAAATAAGCATCTGGTTCATCTTCTTGATCGCTGTCTCCAAAGTCATTGTCATAATTCAATTTATCCTATTGCAAAAACAAAGAATCTCTTAACATAATTAATTAAAGAATTACAATTACGATAATAATTTATACTTACACTCTTGCCTCTATTTTTAACCCGTAATTTTTTGGAAGTAATAAAGTCAAAAAGTTTTCCATACTCTTCCTTTTCTATACTACTAAATGTATGAACAACGCCGCTAGTCAATTCAATTTCAAAATCAAATGATCTTGTAGAACCACCACCACGGGCGAAATTGACTGACGCAATTTCTTCAAAACGTATATGGATTGGAGGTTTATGAACGTAAATAAAACCTCTTTCTAAAGGATATAAATAACCCGCAGCTGCTTTAAATGAACAACTGATTGCAAGTGTTCCAGAATGACTGAAAATTAAAAACATATAATATATTAAAATATTTCTGTTACACAGTTTACAAAAAGCTTACCTAATGAAATTTCCAGGTCCAGTAAGTTTTCTATTAATAATAACTTTCATTACTTTTCCTAAAACTTCATAAGTTGGTCCGGATAATTCTTTTGGTAATTTATCTTCATATTTTTCTTTCAATTCTTTTCTATAACAATATAATATAATATAAATATATGAATAATAAATATATTCATATTTTTACCATAGTGCTTGAGTAAAATACTGATACATACTCAGAAAAAGGTAATTCAATTGACGTTTCTTCTTCTTGATTGAATAATAATACCAAATAATGATAACGGGTTTGGCCCTGTTTAATTGGTGGATCTAAACTGACCTAAGTGAAAGATATTAACGATAATAATAAAACAAATAATTAACAAGAAAAAAATGAAAATAATTTTCAAAATGTTTACCACAAAATACATTTGTCTGTTGTCCTTATGTGGTAAAAGAAATAGCCTTAAAACAGTTGACATTGGAATCTTGTAATCAAAAGTTTTACCATGTAATTGGAAAAATGATTGGAATATCTTTATATCATAACGACCACTGTAAAAGGGATTTATATTAACATATGAATCTTTTAAATTATATTTCTTAAACATATATACATACCGAGGTGTAAGACATTGAATCTCCCTAAATATTGCAATAGCATCTCCACTGACACTGATGACAGATGCTTTTTCCATAACTTGTTGATGAAATGCTTCTACTGGATCTTGATCTGCACTGTCGCTAATAGGGATATGAAATCTCATTTCCATTAAACTCACAGGAGCATCATCATTCTGGAAAATGTACAAATTTTTAATATTAAGGAACATCATTAATGTTAAACACGTTATATCACTGATAATTTACCTGATGAAATTCCAATGTGACTTCATTCTTACCGGTGTTACATTGAGACACATCGTATAACGGAATTTCAAAAGCAGTATGATGACCAACATCAAAACTTAATACAGAACCATTAAACCTAGCTGTACCCCAATTCCAACCTTTTAAGCTAAGTTCCTTTTCTAGCATATCTTTTTTATAGTTTTGTAGGAAGAATTTTGCAATTTTTTCTTGATCCTAAAAATTAATATTGTTTTATTACAAAACATAAAACTAAAAAAAGATTTATTCTTAATTAAAAATTGTTACTTACACCTTCCTTGAATCCACGAAATCTATGTAGAGTTCCATTTTTAAGAAATATTCGAAGACCCCAGGTACCAATGAATTTTTGATAATTTACCATTTCCATATCTGATGCTGAAATTTGTTCTACTTTGCCTGTCTTTTGGTTTTTAAAAATCAAATGTTGGTCTGTAAGTTTCAATCGCCCAGGAGTCTATACATAAGAAAGTCATATATAAGTGCAATTATAAAGAAATTTTTATTTATCTCATTACCATCGTAACATAGATAATAGCATCGAAAATAACTAATGAATTATTACAAACATTTTTATTAATAATTTCAATATTTATAAAATAGAATATATTATAAAATATAATAAAAACGCGGATTTCATCTAGGTATGTTACTTATCAATCTGATCTTAAACATTAACAAAGAAATAAATGATATAACGCGACTATAAATTGAAAAGTATTGTTACTCGTTACAAAATTTAAATAATATATTACTTACCATAGCTCCTTTAACTTCTGCAATCACATCAGTATATTCTAAAAAATCCATTCTTGGAAACGCTTAAAATTAATAAACAAATTATTATTTGTTTATTATGATTCTTCTTCGTATCTACAAATTAAACGCATAACCAAAAAAATCAAACGCTTTTTACCAATTACTTTACTCTACAATTCAAAACGAGAAACTGAAGCAAGGTCGAGGTAGAAAACAAATTTCTCATGTATAGCGTACAACGCGCCACGTTCTTGCTCTCAAAATATTTTCTGTAAACGTAATTGGTTAACACAGGTTGAGGCTATAAGTACAATTTATAGTAAAATTTGTATACCATGTATAAAAGTTTAATATTTATTTTTACTATTCTTTTAGCTCTGATTATAATGTTACAATTTATACATAATCTTAAATTTTAGATAGTAATAAAATATATAATAGTAAAAAATTTTAAAAACTTATTAAAACTAAAATTATTACCCTAGAATTTGCAAAAGGTTGATTGGTTAAATTAATCATAGAGTGTAAGTACGTATAGACGAGTAAACATGTTCAAAACTTTCAATACTATTAGTTGAAACGTTCATTCTATACGTATATAGATATAGCAAAAGTGCAATTCATACCAAAGTATCATCTTATTATTTGTAATATATTTTAATGAAACAGAAGAAATATTTTATGTAAAAAGGATTTATTAGTAAAAAGCTTAAGTTTAAATATTATATTATTTAATCATTTTAATAATTTTATATTTTATAAATAAGAAAATTAGTTTGGAATAGAAAGTAATAAATTTTATAATTTACACGGGATTACATTATTATTTATACAACATTTCTATATTTTTGTACTGTGTAAGTACACAATAACAAATAATTTTGTAAAAACACTGAAAAAATGTTATTATAAAAACTGTCTTAGAAGTTGTATGAAATATACTAGTTAAGATTATGTGTATGTTTGTGTCTTTTAATTCAAAATTTCGCATTAGTTTTTTCACATATCATTCTTTTCCAGATAATAATGGCACAAACAGAATTTCCACCATTAAAAAATGATTTAATTTTAAAAGCTGCAAAAGGAGAATCCACAGAACATGTTCCAGTATGGATAATGCGCCAGGCAGGGAGATATCTTCCAGAGTTTCAAGAAGTCAGATCAAAACATGACTTCTTCTCTCTTTGTCAAACACCAGCTTTAGCTTGTGAAGTTACTCTACAACCTATAAAACGGTTCGACTTGGATGCTAGCATTATCTTTTCTGACATATTAGTTTTACCACAAGCAATGGGTTTAAATGTTGAAATGGTTCCTGGAATGGTTTGTTTTTTTCTATCATTAATTTTTATATTAAAGTCTTTCATAATCTTACACACAAAAACAAATCTTCAGAAAGGAAATATAAATATAATAATAATTTGTGATAAAAAAAACAGGGACCAACTTTACCCAAACCTTTGAAGGATCCAACAGATTTAGTTAGATTAGTTCATCCAAATGTAGAAAAGGATTTAAAATATGTGGGTGATGCCATAACTTTAACAAGACATAAATTAGAGGGAAAAGTACCATTAATTGGCTTTACTGGTGCACCAGTGAGTAAATCAATTTCTACTTATTATAATGCAAGTACTTTTAGTATTTATATCTGTAAATTATTAGTGGACATTAATGAGCTACATGATCCAAGGTGGAGGTAGTTCAACAATGACAAAGGCACGACAATGGTTATATAAGTATTCAGAAGACTCTCACAAACTTTTACAACTTATTACGAATGTCATAATTGATTATCTTGTAATGCAAGTAAAAGCTGGAGCACAGGTATAAACTTGTCCTTTTTCTTATTGAAAAAATATTACAATGTTATAAAAAGTATAGAAATAAAATAAAATAGTTTCAATGTTAATTAATGAAGTGTAATGTAAGTTTTCTATTATAGTTACTGCAAGTATTTGAAAGTCATAGTGATTTCCTTAATGACGAATTATTTGAAAAGTATTCGTTTAAATATTTGAAAGAAATTAGCGACAAAGTGAGACAGCGATTGAAGGAAGAAAATATTCCTGAAGTGCCAATGGTAAGTAAAATAAATATTATGATATATTTATGGTAATTTATTTTAATTTAATTTCTTAAAGAATGACAAATTTTAGATTGCTTTTCCTAAAGGTGCAACTATGAATTCCTTAGAAGTGTTGGCAAAGTCTAAAACTTACGAAGTATTGGGTTTAGATTGGAATGTTAATCCTGTAGAAGCAAGAAAAAGATTTGGTTCTGAAATTACTTTGCAAGGAAACTTGGATCCATGTGCATTATATGCTTCTGAGGTTTATATAATTTTGTACAGAAAATTATTATATTTAGAATACTTAATACACAGCTACTTTTTTAGTCCTTATTTATATTTCTATTAATCAAGGCTAATCTCTTTTTCTATAGCAAGAAATAGTCGATCGTGCTCGAGACATGGCAATGAAATTCGGTAAAACTCGATATATAGCGAATTTGGGACATGGTATTCTACCAGATATACCAATAACTTCAGTTGCAGCTTTTATCAAAGGGATTCATTCAGTGTAATTTGTTTGTTGTAGTGCAAACTTTATAATAAATTTTATTTTATTTTTATCAAATTTCGCACAAATTTAATTGATGTCAGAGATATTAATATAATACATTACATTTAAACATTTCTTTATTAATATATCGAGAAGATCAACCTCGTATTTTTAAACGGTACCACATACTTTTTAATTTAATAATCAGTACAACATATTATTTCACAGTGTATATTCTAGCTTAAATATATAAATTTGTCGCGTTTATAAAAAAATCTATCAGTCTCTTTAAGCTTTGAAAATTTAATACTCCGAAAAAAACCTTCATTTTAAATACCAAATCATTCAAATTATGCAATAGATTCTATCATCTTGCGACTGTCACGACCGTGGTTAGTGTGCGCTAAAACAAAAGTCGCGCGATTAGCGTTTGTTTCCTCGGCCGTCTCGGCTTTGTGGCGCTTTCGTCGTCCGTAAGGTGGCGCCGTCCGTGGTCTATCAGCCAAGCTGGTTGATGGACTGCCACAAATTTCCAACTGGCACGATATTTCTCATCTAACTCTACCCCCACAAACACTCCCAGCCGGAATCCGTGGATCTATCCGAGTGGCCCCCTGTCGCCGATTAGCGGTTCGCGCAAGCGCAGCCAACTCTTCTGGTTAGAGTGTCCATTTTGATCACATGTGAGTATCTCCAGTCTGTTCTCCTTTTTTCACGGTGAGTCTAGCTGGTCGGCTTGTGATCACTCGAACAAGTTTGCAAAACGTGCTACTGAAAAATCCCAAGAACAAAGAACGCCAGTATTCGAGGCTAGTACGTATCCGTCATTTCTTGAACGTTTTCCAAGAGTCGGCAATTTCGGCAACGAACCGCACGCAATCCTTTTCGCGCCATCTTCTTAAGGAAAACGGTCAAAAAACCGTAGTAAACTCGTCCTCGAAGGTAATTTGACTTTCGCGAGACTTTCCGCTTCATTTTTCATGGAAAGGTTTCAATAACTGGAGAACTGTCAGCCGGGTTGGAATCTTTGGTTAGATTGTGCTTGCACAACGTGTTCATTTTTCGTTCTGTTCACTATCACGGTAGTTTTTCGATACTTTTTGCGTTTCATGTTTATTCTGCAAACATTTTCAAGCATTGAATATCGTACTTAACGTTACTATTATTTCTCATTTTTTGTTATTATTTGTAATATCTCTAAAACACTCGGCCTTTTTGCAATTTTAAATATTTCATTCCATACAATGAAACATGTTCCTTACTGTTCTAAGCAATTTTTGTGTAATACGTTGCTGAATCGGTTGTTTATAATTTGAAATGCAGCCAAGTTGTATGTTAAATATGTCAATATCTTTTTTTAATATTAAAAGAGTAAAGTTGTAGCACACATTTGAAGTATCACATTTCAAAACATATTGTGAAAGATGGCATAGTTTTGTTTTTTATGTTCATGTTGCATTTTTGTATAATAATTTTGATGTACTTCTAATGTTTTACAAAATATAATATATTACTACATCATATAGCATTATATTTTGTAACAGCTTTCCTATTAGACTTATGTTTGTATTGTACATTTCATTTGTATTTGAAATAACAACATAAATGATTTTTATTAACTTCTCACTAGAAATTTCATTTTTAGAGATAAGTTACATACCATATGGTGATTTTGTAGGAATTATAATAGTCATAAAGCTCTAACGATACGATGCCTTTAAATATAGTTATAAAATTTAGTAATATTAATAATATTACTAGAATGTTTTATTTGCTAAAATTGAAAAAAAAAAAAAACAATTTAGAAAGTATTCTAATTTCCTAGTTTTCTTATAAATTTTAATGTCATATCTTAACATTACATTGCAACTTATAAAACAGTTCTATATCTTCCATAAAAAATGAATTAGGTTATTGATTCCTTTTACAAACATAATATTGAACTTTGTCCTTTTGTTAAAAAACAATATTAGATTTTTATAATTTTATTTCTCTAATGTATATGTTATATGTAAAAGTATTTTATATCTCTTATGCAAAAATTCAATGTTAATTACATATGATATATTAAGTCTTTGAGACATAAAACATGTAAAAATGTTTTCCACGCGCTACTTGAATTTTATGAAATTAATAAAAATCAGTATGTCATATATAGTATATTTCTATGTCTTTCTAAATCTTTCATAAGTAACTATTATAATTAAATTTTTTCTTCCTGTTTGATTTTATTTTATTTATTTATGTTTTCTTTGATGTTTGAATGTAATACTTAATCTGTTTGAAATTATTTCAGAATAACAAAAACTAAGGATGGCAGACATAGAGGATACTCATTTTGAGACTGGAGACTCTGGTGCTTCTGTAACATACCCGATGCAATGTTCAGCTCTGCGTAAAAATGGGTTTGTCATGCTGAAATCTCGGCCTTGCAAAATTGTAGAAATGTCAACTTCTAAAACAGGGAAACATGGCCACGCCAAAGTACATCTTGTAGGCATTGACATTTTTACTTCAAAAAAATATGAGGACATTTGTCCATCTACGCACAATATGGATGTGCCATTTGTTAAGCGGGAAGATTATCAGGTAAATTATTTAAGAGTAATTTTATAAAATTATTCTATATTACAGTAATATTTCTCGTGCATATTATTTATATTAAACTATTATTTCTGTAGAATATATTTGTTAAAATAGCTATTTATTGATAAATGTTATAAAATGATATAGAAAATATTGTATAATAATAATAATAAGGATAATAACATTGTAATAACAAAAATTTTCCAATTATGAATGAAATTATAAATGTAAAATACTAATTGTTATTTTTAATTAAATTGTGTAGTACCAACCTTTTCTGCCAAGTTTTATTTTACTTAAATATGATATATGTCTTTATTTAGACTAAAAGTGCAAAACAAAGTGAAATGTAATTGGAAGTCCATCCTAATCTGTGGAGGGGAAGGATTATGTAAAAAGATAAATAAATCCTATGTCTTTATGTTACAGCTAGCAGACATATCTGATGATGGCTACTTATGCCTGATGGCTGATAATGGTGAACTCCGTGAAGATTTAAAAATTCCTGATGGTGAACTGGGTACTCAGTTACGTGCTGATCATGAGGCTGGGAAAGAGCTTCTTGTGAGTATTATTCTATCACAAAAAAGACTAATAAAAATTAATTATAAAATGTTTTATTTAAATATTAATAAAATATATACTTATTCTTCTATATTTTGGAATTTGCACAAATTTCTGTGTAAGTTTCTTGTTTGCTTGACTAATGTGCAAAATATCTTGTATTATAAACAATATCATTCTGTTTCTACAGAACTTTTATGTTGGATTATGTAATATTAGAGTACTATATTTAATATTCTGTTTCTATTAATTTTCTTTCCAATATATTTATATTAATAGAAAAATGCAGAAAAATATTTTATTTTTTCAGTGCACTGTACTGAAGGCATGTGGTGAAGAAGTCGTGATCGCCATTAAAACTAACACTGCCATCGATAAATAATTGTGTTCAGTCCAGACTCCACCATCACATTAAAGAAATAAACAAAACACACACAGTTAATATATTATTAAGAGAAACCTAAGATACAATACAAGATGTTCAATGGTTAACATAAGAACTACTACCAACAACAAATAGAGAGAAAAAGAGAGTGGGGGCACTTGGGAAAAGAGCAAAACGAAGGGGAAAGAAAAATAACATGGGAAAGGAAAGAAGCAAACATGTAATTTAAAAACTGAAAGGAAGAGAAAAACAATGTGCGTGAGCGTGTAAGTGTGAGGGAGGAGAGGATTACAAATAATGAAATAATTGCAAAAACAAAAAAAAAAAAAAAATAAAAAACAAATAAAAAGAGAATAAACCAAGAAACAGTATCAACTTAGACCTTGGAAAAAATGAATGTTTTGGTGGCTTAAACTGTTGAGATTAAAAGGCAGTTTTGACAGTGGGAAATTTTGAAAGAGGACTACTTTGCCTTGATTTGTGATTTCTAAAATTTTAACATGATTAGAATTTTATCTCTATTGGAATTTCAATTACATCTTAGCGATAATATATAATTTTATCCGAACTTATGATTTTATTGAAAGTCCAATATTTCTAAAGTTCTAATCATCTAAAAATCTTGTTTCCTTACATTAACCCCTTTTCTCTGTATACTTTAATTGAAGTTTCAATTCCTTTACAAGTTTGATTTTTAAAATTTTCTGTTATATTCAAACCGCAATTCTATAGGAATATATAGAATTTCAATTGCACTAGAACTTCAATTCCTCTATAATACATCCTATATTTGTTTGGAATTGTCTTTTTCTCTCTCCTTCATTCAAGTTCATTACATCTTTTTTATTAAAATTATATGTTTTATAGCATCCAGCTTAATTTAAAATTAATATCTTGTTTTAGTTTCGAAATTTTTTTTATATAATTATGATCCTGTCTATATGTTTTATTAGTATTCTATGCTACTGAAACATCTTCAACAAAAATTGATGTCTTACTAGAAATCCTTAATATCTGTTGTTTGTCTAAGAACCTTACCTGATAATAACTTATTCTTGAAAGTTTTTAATTTTATACTTCTCGTTTGATTAAAATTTGTATTCCAAATTTCTTTAAATTTTAAAAAAATATATTCCTAGTTTCGAATTTATAAAAATCGCTACAATGTATTTTTCAAACTCGTACAAAGGGCTGAAACTTATATTTCTTGCTTGAAATTTAAACCATAACTTTGCATTTTTAATTACAGAAACATATTCAAAATAGTGAAACTTAATTTTTTGCATAGATCTGATGGGTTTTTATTAATTTCCTGTAAAAGTTGTAGTTTTTATTTAGAACTCGTATTGTAGGAGGACCGTTTTTATATTTAACAATTTTCAGAACTTTGATATTCTGAGATTAGAATCGAAACTTCAAACTCGGTGAATATTGAACTCTTAAATTCTAACACGAAATTTTGGAATTCAATTTGAACTTCAGACTCCATACATGTAATTTCAAAGATAACTTCAAACTTGAATTCTGAAATTTTAAGTTTATCACTTAATTTTGATTTCTGGCTTGAAGTTTGAGTTAAAATGTAACTGTCTGAGTTACATTAGAAGCTCGATTTCAATTCAGACCATACCATCTATGAAAACATAAAAAACTTTAAGAAAATATAAAAGATGAACGATAAGAAACAACTAAGCTACTGTAATCTAAGCAGACTAATTTAAGATTAAGACTACCTAGATAAATGAATTTAATCGATAAAAAGAAACTGAAAAAATAAGGAAAAAAAAAACGAATCAATCGGCCTCACGGTCGTATTTCAACCACGAGAGACGGAAATCGTTTTTTTCTGCTTCTCGATATTCGGTTTAATTAATTATACACCACTGCTGGTTGTTCCGTTAAATTTGAACAATTTGTACTAAAAATAGTTTTCAGGCATTAAACAAATTAAAATCAATCATTTACTCTATAAACACGGATGTGAAATGATATTTCGAGAATATTGTTTTTGAAAATATTGTTAGTATGAAGAAATCTCAATTATAATTAATTAAAATTACCAATTATATAGTTTGTCCGTAGTTACTAGTATTTATGTAGCAATAAATAGAATCTAAACAAATAATAAAATTCATTTCAAGAGGTATAATTATTGATATGTGAAATGTAATTACAAACAAATTATTGTGCAATTACAAACTATATTCTTGAAATATTGTTCTTTATTTCTATTGCGCACGCATTAAATTAATGTGCAAAGTATTAAATCATAATACAGTAAAATCTTAACACGTACAGTCGGTATATAGATATTTTCAAAAAATAACATAACCAGCATTGGCGTATATAGGCAAATAACGTATACACACGAATACACATATACAAGTACACACAGTGGTAAAGTATATGAAAATATACAAATATATACGAAAGTACACAATTATGAAATTCGAAACAAAAAACACAGACGTAAAGTGTATAAGTAAATGGATACCAACGAGCATTTGTTTATACGACGGAAATCAATGGAAGATAAATGGATAAATAAATGAGAAAAAAGCCGTCGATGCTTTTGTGTCAACCTTCGATGATATTTTGTTGTTCTTATAATAGCATGTTACTGAAACTTCGAGTCTTAATGATTTTGCTATTTTTTTATCTTATTAACCGACTTGATATTACACTCATTTAAGTTAATTAAAACTATCGAAAACAACTAAATTGAAATTCTTATCATTTTGTCCTTCTCAATTTCATTCATATTATCTAAAATTTTTTACTTTTCATAAATCTACTGATATCATATTCAAAATATCAATGCAGGAACTAACAATATTACTGATTATAAAAAAAATTAGACAATTATATTAAATAAACAGTTTCATTTTATTACAAAAAGTATTCCATAAAACTTGCATAATATTTTTAGTCGAGTTTAATTAATATCTGTTAAAATCGATTAAAAGCTCAATTATACTATTGGAAATCATAAATCAACTTGCAAATATTTTTTCTAAACTTAAATTTAATGCAATTTGAAACTTATTTACTAATATTGAATACTTAGGCAGGAAATTAGTGAACAACTTGTTAGAAGTTTATTCGCAAATATTCTCTTTAATATTCCTACATTTTCAAACATTAATACTCTTATATCTCGTATTATTAATAATTATTAGTGATTAAGAAAACATTACGAGTGCCATTATATATGTATATATACATATATACATACATACAGACATACATACATACATATATATATATATATGTATGTATGTTTGACTCGGATTTATACGAGCGCAGCATACACACACACACACACACATAACATACACGCATAAACATGGAAAACATGTTAAAGATATGTAACACAGTAACGAGAATGTATCTTGTATGTACTATGACTGCTTCCTTTTTAAATTTATTCGTTGTAAAAATGAGATACGTCTATAGAAGTATAAAAAATGTTTTATAACTTATGCCTACATGCATTAGACATTGTACGCTAACCAAACGGTGAATAATTTTATTTAAAAAAATGTGTAAAAAGACATTATTATGAAAGTTCCGTACGTTTGCATAGATTAAATTCTGGTGGATACAACGAGAAATATAGCAATTTATAAAATTAATAAACAATACATAAGACTATGAAAATGTAGAGGAACATCATAACAATGCTTTATAAATTAATGCTTAATATAAATATATCTAAATTAGTAGTAAACAATACAAGAAAGATTGCACAAAGTGGTAAAATCTAAGTATATAAATTTGTTGTATTTAAAAAGGAAAAGCTTTAAACATAAATATGTACTCTAT
This sequence comes from Bombus confusus, assembly GCA_014737475.1. NCBI lineage: Eukaryota > Metazoa > Arthropoda > Insecta > Hymenoptera > Apidae > Bombus > Bombus confusus. The sequence continues at coordinate 68,955 of JACXIV010000055.1, read as the reverse complement.
GAGCATTATCATAAATCAATTACTTCGAGGCTTAAATGCAACATTAACTTAGAGTGTTACATACCTTTAAGCATATTCTCTCTCTCTATATATATATATGTGTGCGTGCGTGTGTGTAAACCCAACACTCTCGTAATGTCTCTTAATATTTTATTCAAAATCTCGACATAATTAATAATTGATATTCAATTATTTATTCTTTAATTCTTTAATACTTCAGGAAAAATTCATCTTTACCGTTGCACCCTGCATATCACAGGAAACTGTCCAAAATTCACGTCACAGTAACTGCAACAATTCGAATCTTAATTTCATTATTTACGATTTCTCTTTTATTTCTTTCTTTTTTATTGACACTCCTCAAATTCGAAGGAAAGTTGATCTTCCTCGGAAGATCAATTATTGGCATTTCTCCTTTGCAACGCGGCCGCGAGATCCTGTCTTAGGGCAGCTTGTTGTCTTTGATCAGCTAAAGATTGAACAGACCTTAAACCATTTACAATATCTTTCGTTTTTCCAAAATAAATTTCATTTAAGGTATTTCGAATTTTATTTTCCATATCTTCAACCATGCGGCCAATATTAGCAATATGTGGAGAACTCTCACTTATTTGGGCATCTTGTTCAACCTAAGAAAAATATGTTAGGAAATAACTTCACATAATTGTGATATACTCGTTAAATATCATACAAAAAATAATTAATACATATAAAGATTTCTTTTTTTTTTAATTATAATTAAAAAGCAATTAGAAACAAACCTGTCTTGTAAGACTTCCACCAAGATTCATTGTTCCAGAGCCATGTTTATTAGTTTGTAACCAAAGCATTGCAGTGGAAGTTAATTTATAATGTGCAATCCTTCCACTGGATTTTTCTTGTACTTCCACTACATGAATTGAATCCCAACAACCCTTAATTTTCTTTGAACCATCACCTGCTTTTTTAATCAATATTACTGCTGCAAAACCATGATCCAAGTCCCACAGATAGACAGAAGAAACTCCACCTTCAAAGTAAAGTTCTCTGTATTGATCAAATGCATGATTTGCATCTATCTCTAATTTTCTAAGCCTTTCGGATGGCATTGAACCATCTTCTAATGGTGGATCATATGTATTACTCCAAGGGGACCTGCAACATAATTTTATAATGTAAAATATTTTTTTATTTTTAATGTTAATATTAGTAAAATTAAATATAGTAACAATATTAATAAGAGAATAGAGCAAAGCACATTTTCACAATTACCTATAGGAATCTCCATCTCTATTATAGTCACAAAGTAAATAATCTTTTCCAGATTCTTTATCTTTTGCAATTTTTAACGGCTGATCAACAGAAGATAAGAGATCTTCACAAAGAGATGGCACTAGATCTATTAAATCACTCAAATTCTTTTCAATTTGCTGAGGTGGCAGTCTTCTCATCAAATCCAATGCACAATCCATTTGCTGTTCAGTCTTTAAAATTAAAATTAAGTTTGATTTAACTTTTAATATTCTATAACCCACTGAATCTGTAAGTCTAATCATATTTTTATTAAATAGAATTTTATACGTTTATAATAAAACTGTTAAGTCTAATATAACTATACTATATTTCTAATTTAATGTCATTTTAAGTAAATCTAATTTATACAAATTTCATCTTAGTATTTAATATAATTAAATTCTAGTAGTAAGTGTAATAGTAGTAAATATAATTTAATATAATTAATATAATTCAAATCTAGCATAAACAGGCGGCAAGCCAAATGAAATTCAATATAAATAAGTGGTAAGATATATATTAACTTTCGCTAATTTCAATAAAAGATAGAAAAGAAATGCTAGGAGATATTAATATTAATTCATTAGTATGAGTTATACCAAGAAGACATTTATATGGGTTAACAAAAAATTACCTACATTACAAAAAATATATAAATGAATTTCTATTTTTTATTTTTTTAAAATGACCGAAGAACCAAAATTTTCATGTATGTCACTGGGTGGCGCCATTTTGACGTTTGTTTCATTTTAGGTTAGGTAAAAATTTTTCTTAGAATATCACTGTCACAAAAATACACAAACATCTTTTACAACAAACTTTTGCAAAAATTTTATCCTGAATGGAAGATTTTATAAGGTTAGACTTTCCTATATCGAACATTATCTCTAAAAAGTCTTATTACTGATTTTAGTTGACATTATTAATAAAATAATATAGTGTTACAATTATAGATTAAAAATATTAAACTCACCATTTTAAATGATTAAAGAATTTGGTGAAAGTCACTCAGACCATCAATCGATAAAAATTACAAAATCAATGAAAAATTTATTGAAATTGTTTACCCTCTGACCCGCATTCAGTCACCGAAAACGAATATTCAAGGGGCGTGTCAAGACTACCGCTGATTGGCCAATAGACAATTCAATGCTATCAACATAATATGAGTGAAAATTATAGAGCATTTGTTATATAACAATAGGATAAGTAATAAAACTTTTACAATACATTACCAGTGAAATTATTGCTCATTCCTAAGTAATAGCTCAATTAAATTTCAAGTTACAATGCAATACATTTACCACTTTCAGGAATGCAAATTGAAAAATTAGATTCTAGGCAGAATTCTCTAGACGAAATTAACTAAAATTTACTATATATAGTTTATTTAATCATTAGGAATGATTAGTGTCGTATATATTGTTTACTTATTCAATTTCAATAAATATTTGTTGCATTACAGCCATGCTTCTCATACATTCTGCAAAGTAAAAATTCTAATAAAAAAAATTGTTAATATTTGTTTTTTAATTTAAAAGATTAAAGTTATATTTCGCTGAAATATATTTTTAGTTTTACAACAAAATATTTCCAATAACTGCACTAGCTATAGAAGTTAGTGTAAATGTTGTGTTACGATGTAATGCTAATTTTGTATTACAGGATTAACTGGCTTGAACTACTGTTTGTTTAAGATATATAAATTTAATGAATCGAAAATTCTATTTTTTATAAGATACCTGGATCTTTCTTCTTCAATCTTTTCTCTTAGATTTTCGCAGTAAATGATCATAATTCAGAGATCAAGTCGATTTTAAATTTCGCTCTTAATTTATATATAGATGGCGTTGAGTATAAATTGAAGTTCATATTTATTACGTCAAAGTATTGCGAATTTACTTCTTCTTTCTTCAAATTTGCACTTGTAACTTATAATGCAAAGGAAACGCCTTAGAACTTTTGTACTGTAATGCTTTCTCTCTATCTCTCTCTCTCTCTCTCTCTCTCTCTCTCTCTCTGCCTCTTCGAATTATAAAATTGTACGCTGTGTCATCCAACTCTGCGGCCTGAAAATATTTACGTAAGTAAACACCATAAATCTTTCAACCGATCAAATTGATCGGTTACGGTTGATAGGACAGGCTACGTATATTTTTTGGGAAAAAAGAAAATGAGAGAAGTAAATACTGAAAAATTTATTGTATATATATTTTAAGAAAAGTCGCCAAGATAATAAAAAATGTCACAGCGATGTGATAACGTTATATGTAGAAAATTGTACGCAAAAGTTTGAAAACGATTAATTTTACCGGTGGTGGTAAGTTTAGTGTTAAAATTATTCGTATATGGATAAAACACGCAAGTACACTGTTCAAATATTTGATGCGGACGGTGTAGCAAGTCGGAATTTAAAAGGCGGGAAAGACGTAGAAGTAAGCCTAATTTTTGTGTGTTCAACGCAAATTCATCGGATCCAACATTATTTGAATCAGGGCAAGAGGACATATACATATAACAATTCTTTTTAATTAATAATTCATTCCTGATAAAACACTATCGATTGCATTACTATAAGTTACAAGTAACTTTTCTATATTTGTAATATTTAACTGTTGATATTACATTAAAATTAATCTCGTTAATATTAACTTGTATGCTGAAAAGAAACGGTTTAGGCTACAACTTCCGCGTCCAATTTCGAATATTTATATCGGCTCATTAAAGATTACCAACAAATAGTTTTCGATCTCTTTATCGTGGCTTGTGTATTATATCTTAATAAATATTAAGTTTATATATAGTATATAATATTAAGTTATTACGTTTGTTGGGAAAGTAAATGCTCTATAATGTATGATCTCATTATATTTTCAGATGTTAAGAAAAAAGATTTTAGTTGAATCTGTTTAATTTTATTAAAATATTCCCCATAAACCGTGTACACCATGTTATTAAATTATTGAAGTGGAATGTGATAATAAAAACGTATTTTCCACTTTTTACAGTAAATTCCGATGTGGAATGATATTTTTTAAAGAACTTTTTAAATCGAAGATATTAATCGATTCGTTAACAGGAAATGATACCGTATTTCATCGACGACCTTGTATAAATTCTGAACTGGATACGCGTTGCTTAATCACTTAGTCATCCAGTGAGATAATCTTTTGCAGATAAGAACGAAAAGAAACAAAAGACGTGTTGATTATTCTAATTTATGTGTTACATTTAACATTTAATGAAGAATTACAAAATGCATCGAATGATGTTTAAAAAATGTATAGTTTTATTTGAAGAAATAAAGATGACCTTGAAATTTTTTAAACACTTCCACTTTTGGAGAAGACATATGCACTACGTGATTCACCACTCGAATCTATTTAACTTTTCCTAATGAAATTGTTTTCTATTTTCCATCGTTTTAACATTATAGCTTGTTCCAGCTGCGTGGAACAGCTTGTACATGGGAATGTTCCTTTTACTACAAATATACAAAATATATAAAAAAGATGATAAAAATGCATATGTACACAACTGTTGCATATTCATATATTACACGTTTCTTACTTTGTACTGACTTAGCAATTTTTTACAATGCGATTGATGACATTCTCAGATCTCCTTCTTTTTTTACATATGTATATAAAATTCTCGTGGTAGTCAACAGTGTTGTTAACACTTACTTCTGTAATAAGAATGATATTCTGCTCTTATGCTCTTATACTGTGATAATTGTTTTCAATTTTTCGCGCACTGTACTGAGCGCGGCATGGACGCCAACCTAAATAAAATAAATTCTTAGATAAACACCAAATATGGAATATATTCTTATATAATTCTTTTTATTGAACAACAGTATCACCTGATCATCAGAAATGATATTCATTAGTTAGTGATCAGGAACTGATGTTTTATTCAACCAATCAGCGTTCTTTAATCTCTTTTTATGCGTGCCTGAATACCATGTAAATAAAGACAGACAGAAGTTGAAGTTATTCAGAAGTTGGTGTCTTCCAGCACTTTGCACGCAAGAATTGTTTGTCCCGAGATTTTAGAAATGATTTAAGTTGGGTGAGTCGAATTGTGAAAATTTGTTAATTGTTTCAAGTGTTTTCTTTTCTTTTTCCTAAAATTAAGAACGTTTTTTAATATAATATATTTTCTCATTAATTATATTTAAATTTTAATAAATTTCTTTCATTCTATGAATTTCATGAATTTCAATGTTTATATCGTTTACTGATAATCTTTTCCATAACTAAGTGACGATCGGTTCCTTCTTTGCATACATTACTTTATTGTCTTTATAACATTTATTTCATTCTTGAAAATGGTTTTTAAAAAATTTTCATACTTTTTGACCAATAATAATTGTCTTCAATGTGTGTTTTTGACAACAAGGAATGAGGTTATACATTTCATTCGAAAGAAATCATGCACATATAAATAGTATGAAGAAAAACAATGAATTTCATCTTGCGAAATTTCTCCTGTATTATATAAATAAAGTTTAGAAATGATATATGATTAATGTATACAATCAAGTAGCCATATAATTTCATGATAATATTTATCCTATTGTGCGTGAGTAATAAATAGTTAAAAGGTATCTTATATTTTTGATATTTATAAAATTTTAAAATATCAAATTGTTTTTCTAATAATTTTAATCGTTGTGTTATGTTTTACTTTTAAAAACATTTTATTTAAAAATGTCTCCGAATTTTTGTTTTAAGTGTGTATGATATGGTTAGAAACAAAAGTCAAAGTTTTGAATGGGTAATAAAATGACACGTGTCCACGGGACACGTATAACGTGTATTAGGAAATAGAAAGTTCATATTTCTGATATACGAATGATATAATGCGTTTTGATTTCTGCGTACATATAAAGATTCATATTTTTCTGCATAATTCTGTATATACACGTATATGTGTATAGTATATTGACACTGATCAATGACATACATAGATCTTTGACATTATGGGCAATAATTATCGTGTTGTGATTGTTCATTTTCTAGATGTGTTTCATTATTATGAAGAAATTCATAATAAAGAGATAATATTCATTCACATAAATTGAACTACATTATTGGTATAATTTTGATAGATTAAATATATTTTTTCAATTACATACATATATGTCTTAAATGTTGAAACAAAGAAGTTGGGTGATGCAGCATGCAAAGCTTGATGAAGATGAAGCTATTTATTATATGGTGATGAAGGATATAATATCATAATTGAGTAGATATGAAAAATATATTCATAATTTGCAGCGTATAAATTACAGTACACATAATATATTATTAAATACTAATTGAGTGCCAAATTATAAAGTTTATAAGAAAGAGGTAATAAAGAAACAGTTACTTGAAACTATGTTTTGAAAACTATGGTTAGAAAAAAATGAAGAAAAGTTTGAGAGGATGTTCCGCAACTTATTTGTCAATGCTATAAAACAATTAATCATTTTATATTGAAACATATATTCAAACATTGAGAAACAAATATCCAAGTTTAAACAAAAACAGTTGAATATGTTGAAAACAACTTTAATTCAATGATGTTTTATATGATAGAATTATTGCTTTCCTAATGTTATATCTAGATTGTGGATGTTTATGTAAATGCATATTTTTATAGAAAATAGAAAAAGATATTGAACCAAGATAGAAATATGTTTTGTCATTAGAGGATTATAAAAAAGTATTTCTTATTTTGTATAAATTGCATATTGCATATATTCTGCGTATTTCATATAAATGTCCAAAATTAGACATTAAACATTGATAAATATCTTGTTAACATGTTTCTTGTAACTTTCTCATCAAATACACTTATTATGTTTGATATCGACAACAAATCTATATTATATCTCTACTTTATCCATAACATTGTCTTATGATATCATACGAGTGGTTTATAAAAACTACTTGTTGCAATGTTTTGACTAATCCTGAGTGATGTAAATAATGACAAGTTATCTACAAAGTCTAATATCACAGTCAATTGCATTGCAATATTAGTAAAATACAAATATCATTGATGTTCCATTAACAATGCTAAAAACAAGCAAAAATATGTAATGATAAAAAAAGAGGTATCTGAAATTGCAGATATACATTTGATTATCAATGGTGATACAATTGCTTGTGACTCCTGCAATAAAGAAGTTTGTGATCAAATGATAAATATGAACAATAGTATTATTATATTATAAATGTGATTTAAAATCAATGAATTTAAGTATCTAATATCTTTCTTTTTTATTAATCTTGTGATTTAGATTTCATGTCAACAAAAATTTTAGTTAAAACGATATATCAATATCGCTATGCACAGAAGAAATGCTGAAACAAAATTAGAAGATTTGTATGACAACATTCGATATAATGGTCATGGCAAGGAAAAATAAGTTTTATACTGATTTATGCAAAGCAATGGTGGCTACCAATGTTCAATGGTGGTGTTTAGACGAAGTTTTATTTGTAAAATTTTTTTAAAAAACTGTATGAATCAAAATATTCCCAACAAGTCAATTCTAAGAAAAAATTACTTACAAGATTGCTATAAAAGAAATTATTCGAAGTGTACAAAATGATATTGGTAGGAAAAATATTATTTGCATTTCAGTTGATGAAATGACAGATAAAGTTAATTGTTATATAGCAAACATGATAGTTAGTACATTATGTGAAAAAGGACCTTCAATGCCTCACTCATTTGCTTGTAAAGAATTGGAAAAAATAAATCAGGCCACTGTTGCAAGATCTGTGAATTCCGCAATAAAAATATTGTGTCCATGTGTTAATAATAACAAAGTCTTATTGTTTGTGATTCATGTGGCATCCTATATGTTGAAAGTTGGGAGAGGTTTAAAATTATTTTGTTGTTAACTGTTACTAACATGTTACATCTAACATGGCTTACACAGAATAACGGAGAAAGTGAGATTAAGCTTCCCTTTGGTCAATACAGTTATTTGTTTTTTTGATACAAATATATTTAAAAATTCCACATAGCTTTGAAATTTACAGATAAAGATTACCAAATGTTCCATTACCATCTGAATCTATTTTAATATAATGGGGAACATAGTTAAAGGCGGTGATATTTTTCGCAAGATATGAGCATATTTTTAAAGAGGTAAGTGTACTTAGTAATGTATCAGTTCATTAAAATTAATTGAATCATTAATTCTGTTCATGATACTCAAATTCTCATTTATTTCAAGATTGTTGAATCTTTTAAAGAAAAAAATGTAGCATGTATTAAATCAGTTCAAGAGATTTTAAAGGATGAAAATCTTTCTGAAGAATTAGCGTTTATTGAAACTAATTTTCGTACTCTTCTGTATTACCATAACAAAATTGGAAACAAACATGTTATTGTTAAATAAATCAGTGAAATTGTTTGAAGATTTGGCTGGAAAAATAAATCATGTATCTATTGCCTGTGGAGAAAATGTTAAAGTAAAATGTAGCTATATCCTCCAAAAAGATTCAGGATTCAAAGTACTATCTAGACTGAGAAAAATCTTAAATGGTTCATAAATGGTAATAGAAGCACAATATTAGAAAAATTTAAATACGCACCTATTACATCCTATAATATTGAAAGGACATATTCTGCCTAGCAACAAATTTTGTCTAATAAAAAACATCAACTAACAATTGAAAATATATAAAAGGTTATTATTACATATTATAATGTAAATTGCAATAAATAATAAGTAACTATATTGAAATGACTCCTGCATATCATACGCTTATATTACATTGTATGTATGTTATATGTTATATTGTACCTTCTTATATGTATTGTATTGTAAACTGATAAATAAATTTAGCATATATTTTACATATTTGGATATATAAAAATACGCATCCACAGTCTAGTTATATCACTTATATATTGAATTGCTGTTATGGTACAAAATTTGAAAATTACAAGGAATCATTGTTACAAGAATAGAATCTTTTCTAAATATTGTAAAACTAGAACAATTTGTAACAACACACTTTTGTAGAAGAAATCATCATCAATGAAATGACAGGTGTAATTGCAAAATTCGGAACTTATGTGGCTGAGACCTTAATTAAGATTTACCTTTGATTCTTTTAAATGATTATTATTGCTAATGTCTTATTTATCTATTATTAATGTTTTCTTCATACACATTCAAAACTGTGACTGCTATATTAAAACTATTATTAATAGCATTAATACTCGTATGTTCATGTATTTAAATACACGTGAAATAGAGATCTCCCATAAATGGATATCTGTGTTCTATGAATTGTATGAAAATTTAATATATGTATACATATGTATTTATAGATATACATGAAATAGAAACCTCTGGTTAAAAGTTCAAGTATGATTAAAGATTGACAAACTTGAAATGTTCTATTTTATCTCATTAATTAAAACTGAATTATTATCAATGTGTACTCAACATGTTTAACTCTTTTACAGATATTAAAATTAAAAATCCTCCAGAGATATATATGTATGTTTTATCATTACTGAACACATGTAAAAAAATTGTGAAAAATGGGATTACTATCAGTATTGAAGCAATCTAATATTATTTATGTTATATTTGGTATAACTTTTCTTACATCGGGCCTGATCATCAATTTCTTCCAGTGTCTTTTGTACTTTGGTCTTAGACCTTTTTCCACATATCTTTATCGCAAGATTAACTACTATCTCTGCTATTCCTTATATAGTCGTAAGTTATTTTAATTATGCAATTTTTAGATATTTTTGCTTTATATAAATTTTTAAATTCTTATTTTAATTTTGTTAATTTTATTAAATATATTATTTCTTGTAACTAGTTTATTCAGTAACTAGTTAATCTGAATGTTAATATATTTTAATCCTTGAATATAATTCTTTTCTGACATAGAAGTTAAATAGAAAGAAAATGTTTTTTCTTATCCTGCATAATTGAAATTACATTTCCAGAGTTAGCATTTGTACCAGAATGGTGGTCTGAATTAGACATTGTACTTTATATGAATATGGACGATGTGGAAAAATTTAGAAAAAATCATAAATATATATTAATGAACCACAGATATGAAATAGATTGGCTTTGTGGATGGATCATATGTGAACGTACTGGAGTACTTGGTGTTGGTTTTAAAATTCTACAAAAAAGATAAATTGAAAGTAACTCAATTACATTCTAATATTGTAAAATTTTGCATATTTCAGAATTGCAAAGCATATGTAAAAAAATCACTGCAATATGTTCCAATATTAGGATGGGCATGGAGATTTGCTGAATATATATTTATGGAAAGAAATTGGGAAAAAGATAAAGAAGTAATCACTTTTCAAATTAAAGAGCTAGTAAATTATCCAGATAGTATATCGGTAAGAATTTTTCTTTTGATATTCAATTTTAATCATTTGATCTTTAATTTTGTCATATTGTCACTCGTGATTTTTAATATACCTTAAACTCATTCTTAAGGTTGTTTGTATTACGAAAATAATTTTTAAATTATTATTTTACTTTATGCAGTTGCTTTTATGTGCCGAGGGAACACGATTTACAGCAGAAAAACTAGAAGCCAGTCAAAAATTTGCCCAAAAAACGAATCTTCCAATATTAAATTATCACTTAACACCAAGAACGAAGGGTTTTGTAGCAAGTTTACCGCATATGCGGGGTAAAATTTCTGACATTTATGACATGCAACTGCAGTTTAAGTCAGATGATCCTGTAAAACCAACGTTAACAAACTTACTGCAGGGAAAGCGGATCACTGCGTACATATGTATTTTTAGGATACCGTTAGAAGAAGTGCCAGAAGACGAGAAAGGTGCTGAAGAATGGTTACATAAACATTATGAGAAAAAAGTACGATTTCATTTCAAATTAATGAAATTAGCTATGAAATTATTCTTACTTCTGTTTTTTTTCCTTTAGGATCGTATGGCAGAAAGTTTCGAACGAACAGGTGATTTCTTTGAACTTAGTGGGGTACCAAAATTAGAAAAGATTACATTAAAAAGAAGATATCATTCACTCGTTAATATAATTTTCTGGGCAGTGGTAGTGAATGCACCAATTCTTTATTATTTGATTATTATTCTCTTGTCTGGATCGATAGTTTATTTCTCGATAGGAGCGAGTAGTATCTTCTTAAGTAGGTATTTTAATATGATACACAGTTTTATGTTTATTCTACATATTGTTTAAATATTAATACTTTTAATTTCACCATTCCAGTTTATTTACTTTTGCAAAGAATGATCGGAATGTCCAAAATAAGTAAGAGTTCATCATATGGAACTGATGATAAGAAATTGAAGTAAGATAGAAATGGAAAGAATAATAAAAGAAATACAGCATGAAAAAATACAGAATGAATACAGAAAAATTGGCATTGAAGTTAAATGAGCGTTTGCAAATTATGTTCATCTCGTGATGTATTCCACGAGACCATTTATGTAAAAATCTATATGAAACATGCAGAGAAGCTTGTAAAAATGTGATATGAGCTGTACATTGTTGATTGTACTTTCAGTTGTATTGAGTGGTTGTAATGAATAACAGTTTTAAAAGTAGGTATATTAATATCTTGAAGAAATAATTTTTATGTTCAAAAATATTTGGATATTTTAAAAAATTAGAAGCTTTCGTTATAATAATTAAATAAGGTTAATTATGTTTTTTTGTGCTAATGTTTTAATGTTGTAATAATTAAATGATGTTAATTATGTTCTTTTGTGCCAATGTTTTAGTTATAGAAACCCATTTTTTAAATTAAAAGCTTAATAATGGGTTTAAAATTCGAAAAGAAACTAATATAATGTAAAAGAGATCTATTCAGCAAGAACAAAAGAATCAATTTAGGACAAACTTAATTTCTAGGATATCAAAATAGTTATTCTAAAAAAATAGAAATTTCTAAGCTAATTTCATAAAAAGTTAAGTTTTTAATAATTACTTTAAAGCTATTTATTTAGTTTAAAATGACATATTATTTATGCAAATAGTTGTTTAACTACTGCACAAATATTAATTAAAGATTATGCATGACAATATAGATCTATGAATATTAATTATTAACTAAAGAGAAGAGAATTTTTTGAAAATATATGTTTTACGTTAATAATTTTATTCAAATTTTTTTGAACACAGATATATATTGATTATAAGTAGGCAGTAGATATTTATGCAGATGTACATACATAATGTATTAAGATCTGTTAAATACATAAAAAAGATATGCAAAATAAAAAGGTAATTTTTCTTAAGTCTTTATTGAAAAAACAAATTTTGATATATATATTCTGTTTCTGTATCTATTTTTTTTGTAAAAATATACATTTGCACGAATATCTGTAATTTATTTATTAGTATGGTGTTATGTACATATATTCAGATCTTATACTCAATACTAATTCTAAAATGTCTTTCTTCCAATACTAGTTTTGATTGATTAATTCCAGAATTAATTGCACATTACTAATCAAAATTAGTTATTGTTGAAATAAGCGAGGATGTTAATATATTCAAAGTTTTGAAAAAGTATTATTAACTGAACCTTATATTTAACTTTATCTAAACCCAGATTTTAATGGCGAGGATATTTCGTTAATATTGATTTAATGATTGATCAGAACGAGCATTAATTGAAAGATTTTTAGGTAATAGCGACATTGTTACATAGTTATTAATTAGAAAACATGAGTCCTTGAGAAAACTAGTTTTGATTAAATGAGAAAATTACTTTCGGCAAATTCTGGAATTTGAAATTCTGTGACATATATAAAAATATACATTATATGTATGTACACACACACACACACACACACACACACACACACACACACACACACACACACACGAGAGTGTATATGTGTATGTACCTTCTTAACAGTAGCTCTTCTCGCTAGTAGCATATTCAAATTTGCGTTTAAATTTAGTTTTTACTTTTCATTGACGGCTGTTGTTTTTTTTTTTTTTCTTTTTTTAAAGTATTCAGTATTTAATTTTTCGAATCTATCATATTAAGAACAAAATTTATGTGGAAGACATTCTATTTTTTCCAAATTTCATCTTTTATTATATCATTCATTGTTTCTATTCAATTTAATTTTTAATAGAATGGTAAGTTAGATCATTTAATATTTCATTTACTTTGATGCTTAATAATGTACGAATTTTGAAATCTTGGAATTTAATATATTTAAATAAAGAAGTATGATTTTTAATTAATTTTTTATCTTTCCTACATTACTTTCGTGATGTATTTCTGTATATCCTTCAAAAGGCTTAGCTACGTATTGAATCTTCCTTAATTTTCCTTGTGCATCGTAATAACCGTATTGTCCTTTTATCGTACCATCGCGATGCCTTTCTTCTAATCTGTATTGTCTATTCTTTCTGCAATAAATATATGGTGTATTGTTAATTAAATACCTCTAAGCATATGTAATGTTTTCTAACGATGTATATGTATACAGAAAAAATTGGACGTTTATAATAAATAAATCTAGTTTTTATAAATGACAATTGGAATTTTTATTGTCTGGTAATTATTTTCTCCAATTGTGTTTTTAGCTATTTAAAGTATATGTCAGTCATATATGAAAAAAATTAATTTAATCTATTATACAGTATGTCCGATTTAATATATGTAAATGTCATTATTTTTCGAACAATGATTTTTTAAATGGTTATTTACAGAAATTTCAACATTAATTGAATTTTTTAATCTTGCTATTTTATTATGTATTATAAAACCAATTTAACAATGCGTATAATTTTTCAACACAATAATTGTCTTAATATACATACAAGTTATTGTAAATAAATTAATTTTGCTTGATTACATCACGAATAAAATTCAATTTTAAGATTTCAATTATTTACCCATTTCCAGTATCAAATCCAAAAAGGTACGTTTCTGGTCCTTCATGGCCTTCTATTTGAAATTGTATTCGATCTGTATCTTCTGATAATTTCCAAGGATCTATATTTTCTTCCTTTCTTACTTTTACATGTTTATTCATTACGTTTTTAGTTTCTTTGATTTTCTGCGGTTGTAACTCTTCGTTATCTTTTTTTATTATTGACTTCGTTTTATGTTTGCTACTTAATGATAATTGATCACCTTTATAAAATCGGTGATTGTTGACCCATGGAATGTCAATTGCGACCGTAAGAACTGCATTCGTTAAAAGCTAAATAAATTGATAGAAAAGGTAAATAACAGAAACATCGAAAATAAATAGGCCTCTTCAAATAAAACGAAATCTACCATTAAGTTTTAATTTATGCTTTCGGATATGTTTGATTGATCAATGAATTTAACTCTCATACGAGAGAATTCATTTTCTAGTTTCGCTTTCACGCGTTTTTCTTGCTCCATTGCTCTTTCACAATTGCATATCACGTTCTATTTATTTTTATTACTTTATCTTATTTTCTTTTATTTATTATTATTTTACTGTATAAGTATCATTGAATAAAGAAGACTTATAAAATTTGTACGTATTAGCGATTATTTAAATAACTTTTTGTCATCTCTGAATCAAATTGGACCATTAAAAATAAGCATTACATTAACACTAAATGATTTGTTTATTTTGCAAATTTTGATGAATAACAAATTTGTACTTACAAGAAATTTAATATGCATTTTGTATTTCCAAGGTAGAAGAACGGCAATTCTCTATCAAAATTCACAGTAGATTTCCTCACCGTTTTTAGTCTTCGATCACTTTCATATATCCTCTCTCTTTTATCCTCCCCTCTAATTTTCTTTTACGATTACAATAGATATTATTGGATATCCTGAATGGCGGAAAACTATATTATTTCCGCTATTTAAAAATCTTTTTCTTTTAATATGATATATACCACTGCATATTATTTTAAAATGTGTAAAAAAATAAACGAATATCATTGTTATAAATCTAATTTGTGCTATTAATTATTTTTATTTAACATTACGAAATACATGTACCTGATTGTGAAAAAGATTCTAACATGATAACGAAAATCCTGATGTTCGTTTCAATTACATAGATTACACAATTTACATTTGACCGGAAGTGAATAATTCAGGATACGTCATGTCACTGAAACGTCCACTGAACTCAAATTCTTTTCAAAGATAGAATGACACGCAATTATTATCATCACCTTTTTCCTGCTCATTTCGTTTATATATTTGACCGAAAGAGAACATGGTTTCAATAATTGTTAAGTTAAAACGACAGAGCGTTGACAGCGTGTATCATGAAAAATTTTATTTCGTTTACTTCGTGCTGTATGCTTTTATTTTTCCTCCGTGAGGGAGCAGTAAGTTTTCAAAAATGACGAATCTATATATTTTATTATGTTATACTTGTTAGAGAAACCTAGCGTATAAAATTTCTTAAATTTAAACGATTTAAAAAATAATATTTAATATCATTAAATTATTATAAATATTATAATATTGATAATAAAGAAGTAAATATCAGGTATGTATGATATACATATGCCATGAATGCTGTCATGAAAAATATGTACATATAGGATAAATACAATAAATTATTCCAACTAATGTATAAGTAAATCCTATCTATAGAAAATATGTATTTCTTTCAAAGTTTTACCTATTTCACCCATCCGAAGCAAAATATAAACTTGTATAAATTTCTGCAATCTAATTACAGTTACAAACTTTTTTTCAGTCTTTAAGATGTCGTTCCGGAAATCAACAAGTAGACGTACAATTTCAAAAAGTACTGAAAACTTGTAGGAACCGTTATGCCGGTTCGAATACAGGTAATGGGGAAGATTCTACATCCACGGAAGACAAAAGTTCAGAAAGTGATTCTGGTTCCGAAGAAGAGGTGTATGATACAAATTTCTTTGACAAAAATGACAATGAACCTCCATATAATCAATCCATGAACAATCAGAGATATAGGTAAAATTGGTATAATTATCTTAAACAATAATAATATTTCAATAAACGAAAATTATTAATTACCGGATCGCGGAAATGCATATTTCTATAAAAAAAATAAGTGAATAAATGGGACTTACTAAAAAATTTGTTTAATCAAACAAAATACCTTATATATATATATATATCTTTTACGTGCAGCTCTGCGTCACACTTTATAAATATTGTCAATTCTTTTAAACATCCTGTATATTCTATATATATTTCTATTGCAATTATTATTCCTTAATTAAGTTATTCGTGGATACAGAAATTCTGATAGGAATAGTAATACGAATACTTACTCTTCCGACCATTCGATTAAGGGAGATGTTAAAGATTTCCAAGATATAAAACATGTTCGTAAAACCAACGATCGAGATTCATGGAATTCTAGAGATTCGCGCAATAGGAAAAGTGATTTTAATAACGGAGAGATGAACAACGAGCATGCACGTTTTAATAATAATACTGATCGACAACAAGACGTAAGCATCACGAATTATTTAGATTGAATACCTTATAATTATCTACAATATTTTATGTTAATTAGATAATTCTATGTATATTCTAATTTATTACAGTGTATAGTACAATGTTTTTTCAACGAATTAAATGCTGTAAGTACTATCGTATTTGATTTAAGAATAGAAACAAACAATAATTATGTTATTTAAATAATTGTTACTACATGCTGATTAATAGGTAGATCAAAAAGGATTTCCGGAAAAAGATTTAGTAATTCCATTGATGATTCAAAGTATTCAAGATCCAGAATTGAAAGACTTTGTTGAAGAATCAATTATCGAATGTTTTCGTTATCTTGAATCGAATAAACGAGAAAAATGTGAATACTCACAAAATTTATTGACGTGCTTGGCTGAAAAAGGACAACAGGTAGGTTTTAACTTTTTTAATACTTTGTATTAAATACCACGTCAGTTTCATAAAAAATAATTTTTTAAAATAAATACGTTAATCCTGTTTCAGAAATGTGAAGATTGGGAAAATTAAAAAATGTAATTTCATTGTAGTTACTTCAAAAAAACAATAATATTGTATTTGTGTGTATTTATTTGCATATAAAACAGCAGGAGTATTTAAAAAAGATTTCTAAATATCTTACCGCAATGTCTGTAAATATTAATTTTTGTGAATTATTATTTTATATACTTCTTTTTATAAAGAGTTTCTTATAATTTTTTGAATTACAATACTGCGAAATAATATTATGAAAAAATATTATCTTTATAAAATAATATAAGATTATACTGTTATACTTACATGAAGCAATTAAAAACTTTACATATAATTGGTAATATATAAACTGTAATTATACATATGCATGCACCTTTTTACAATATATACAAATGCTATTTCAAATTTTGTTTGTTTCAGTACTGTACTTTATTAATGATAATATTTTTTTAGCAAATTGGAAAATTGATTTTTATTGTAGCAATATTGTAATTCATATCTATGAAATATCATATAGCATTGCACAATATCACGTTAATGTGATCTATTTCTTTAAAGATAAAAGAAAATTTTAATCGAAATAAATTCACTGTAGATTGTTTTTAATATTATATGTTCCTTTATATAATTTTCTTTCTTAAATGTTGAATGCATATTATATAAGAACCTGAAATTGGTGATTTTAATTATTTGAGAAGATTAAAGTGTTAAGCTATTTATAACACTGATGTAAACTAAAAAAATAACTTCTTGTTGTCTACTTCAGATGTATTGCAAATAATATTTTGCCAATACTACTATGTTTTGCAGTATTCAAAGTTACTTAAATTTTAAAATATTGTACAATTAAACTATATTAATTATTTTTAGTTATACCTACTGCACTATATTTTTGTTGTAATACAACATATATATTTGTAATATATCTTAAATAAGAATTTATTTTCTTTTTTTTAAATCTTCAAAGCGCTTCATTAAATCATCAAAATCAATGTCTTCGCTAGTAGATGGATTATTTGAGGGTAAATCATCCTCTGATGGCACGGCGGGCAAATCTGGAAGCTGAAAATCATTCATCGGCATTTTCGATCGCGGTTGAGGTTTTGGTTTCTGGTCGGACTGTAATAAAAAATCATAAATAAACGTATTACGTAAAAGTATAATAAATAATACAAAATACACAATATATAAATATACAAATATAAATATACAATACAAAATATAAATATATAATATATAAATAAACAATATATGTTTAACTTTTCAAGTAATAATAATAAGTAATAATAACAAATAATAGTTTTAACAAATATAATAATAAATAACAGTTCTATAATTGAAAAATTGAAAGTAAAGATAAAATATTAATAAACCTAATATAGCTAGTCATAAGGAGGTTAATCACAAGGATAATAAGAGGCACAAATGTTGAAGAGAGAAATCGTTTTTAGTTGGAAAAGTGGAAAAGAAAGTGTATTTTATGTAGTTTAGAGATAAGCACTTTAAAATATTTATTAAGAAACTGCTATAGATTAGATTCCTGCGTATTAAGAGAGAAAGATATAATGGAAGGTAGGATAAGTGAAGTGGTTATACTTTGGACAAGAGTTTTTAAAGAAAGAATATGGGTACCAAACTAATTGCACTATAGCCAGTATAGGATAGTGTGTGTGTGTGTGTGTGCGCGCGCGCGCGTGTGTGTGTGTGTGTACACTATATTATACACTTATATATGTTTACATATTATTATATATATATTAGTTAAACATATATAAGCCAAATCCTTTTTCCAGGCTATGAAGCCAAAAAACAAATAAATATATAATTATATATCTAACTATTCATAATATTATTAATTTTCGTTTACATAATTAGTGAGTTTAATTATCTTTGTTTTAAAATTACCTGTTTATTTAAATCAGGTGGAAATGATGCATATGGCGGAGGCAGATCATTTTCCTTAATAGATAAGAATTCATTAATCATCCAATAATTTAATTTATAGAATTTTAATTATATCACTCACAAGTTTGTCTCCATTTGAGTTATCTAAGGGAATGTTGTACGAAACATTATTTGGATTATAAGGAACATTTTGATCTTTACTTTCTAATGATCCTGGTGGAGTTACAAATCCTATTGGCCCTTTCTCCGAATTCTGAAAGGAGTAATTTGAATAAAAAGTATAAATACAAAATAGCTACATAGTAAAAGAGATTACTCACAATTAGATTAGATGCAGGATTTGGTAGTAGAGGAGCTTGAGGAAAACCAATAAATCCAACTGGCTGTGGTAAGCCTCCAGAAGCTGTGTCTAAATTGTTTCTTTCTGTGTTATTTCCAACATCTATCAATAAAGCATCTTGACCCTCTTGCATTATCTATGATATTGCAATTAAGATATTCATTTTCGCAATAAAATTAGAATTATTATCATTATCATTAGTGGTTTCATTTCATAATTTCTACCTGTGGATCTGGTTCGTATTCAACATCATAATTTTTTGCAATCTCTATAAGATATTTCTCTACAAGTAGCTTAGATGGTGATTGCACGCTCATTTTATGTTTCAACTTTTCAGATATAGTTTGTACTGCTTCTTCCCTACATGCTTCTGTGTATTGTTTCCCATATTTTGACATTAAGATATCAGCTATTATTTTAATTTCTTGAACATCAGTTTGTATTCTGGGAGCAGCCCAAATTATGGTAGAAATAGCTTCTGCTAAACCTTCGTCTAAATTCCTATAACAATAAATATAATATTTAAAAATTTTTACGTTATTAATGATTTTTATAACTTTTTGTTAATGGAATGACGACTATTTTATTATAATATTATGATATTTATTATAATGAAGATAATATTAAAAATTGAAACAATAAAATAGAATCGGGAAAGTAATGTTTAATCATTTGAATGACATACTTACTTCATTTGTTGAATAAGTCCGAAACGTGCAAGCAAAAGATCACAATACATTTCGAGGAGTTCCATTGCTTCGACCATGTAATCTTCTCTGATAATGTGTTCAACCCGTATTTTTGCTCTTTCAACTTTACCTGCAGCGATGTAGTCAGCTATTTCTTTCCGTGCTTTCTGAGCAAGTTCGGTTTTCTTCTTCTCAAGCAATTTTAACCGATTAATTGCTAGCCGCAGATGCGTTTTTAATTTTGTATAATTTGGCCCACTCGAAAACATCTCTACTTGATCGTTCTTGTCAGAAGTGAAGAAAATTGATATAATCTTTCATGCTCTTACGTAGGAGTATAACAGAGGTAATTCAAGAACTGACAGAAAGTGACAGCTCAGAGATATTAAATATATGATTGAAATGAGCTATATATTGCAAAATTTTCAATTATGATTATTTTTATATTTATAGTAAACTTATATAAAATGGCAAAAGTATTTGTAACGAAACGGATAAACTTAAATTGCACTACATAAATAAAATTTGGTAATAAAGAATTTTTAAAGTAAAGAATACCTATCTACATATTACACATTCTCGTGAGTCATACATATCACTATATACTTGCGACAAGTAAAATAAGGCGCTATTTTCAAATATTTTAACTTTTATTACAATTTTATACAATATTATGTTCTTTAATATTACTATTTACAATATCATACAATTAATGTTATAAATCTCATAAAGTAAATGATGAGTTGCTTGTTAGTAGTTATGCCTCTTAGTAATTAAATCTCTTAACTAAACGAATATGTATTATTTTACGTTACAATAAATATATTATATCAAATGTAATAAAATCTTTTGTCGTTTATGAAGTTTGACCAAAATTATATATATTTATTATAAAATTGTGTTTATATATGTAATTGATTGTTTTCCCTATAAGATTACAATAGTTTCATTTCTACGTATTCTTACATTATTTCACTGCGAGGTTCCCGACGAATATAACATATTCTCTAAATATAAATACATATGTCGCGATATGTACAAGGTGTGTCAGCTTTTCTTGGCTAAACATTGTCATGATGTTCTATGCTATTCAATCATAATAGTAGAATAATAGTAAATTTCGTATATTTATTATAATTTTTTAATAAAGTTTCAAACGCCCTGTATAACATTGTTTTCTTATTCATATTACACCGATCGAACATCCTGACAAAGTTTGGTCGGAGAAAACAGGATCATTTTATATACATAGCAACTGCACGCGCGATATTCGATTTCTTAGATGGAGGGCGCTTCAAAAAATCGATCGATCGATTGTTTAACAATACACATTTCCGTTAGATTCTAGAAACAAAAATCGTTGCCGTGACGATTCGTATTGTCATCTCTGAATTGTTATCCCAATTCGTCAGTTCTCCAATGTTTTATTCAACTGAACTTCTTTCTCTTAAAAGGAAAGGCAAATTAGCGAAATGTTGGTTAGCCGCAACCTTTAGTGAAAAGATGTTTAAGAAAACTTGTAGACCAATACTAATTAAGAAGATTAACATAGTCCTTACTTGGTAAGGTACTTTTTTATTCTTATGATCGCTTTCAACTAATTATTCAATTTAATTTATTTGAATTTCTTGTGGATATTCTTTCGTCTTATTGTTGCAACGATATTTTATTATTTCTGTACTTATTTATTAAATTAGTTACGTTATATATACGATTACGATTACAATTTTAGCGAAGAAATTTTATCAACGATTGAAATGAGGAGTGGAAGAAATTATGGCAGATTTAGTCTCTATCTTTCTTCACAATTAATGTATGGTGCCGCGAAAATACTTCTTTACCAAACGAAATACTTTCAAGGTCATAAATTTTGAAATTAATATTTTATAATCTTTTTTACAGTAATATAACAAGCATCCTTTATCTTTAAAAACCTAAAAAGATTATTTTTTGTCTTTTTCTTATTGTAGATTATGTTTTCGCAATGAAGTGCACATTATTCGAAAGAAGAAGGTAAAGATTTAAATTTTATAAAACACACAATTTTAGATTTGATTACTGATAAAGTTCTTTAAATTAATTTTAACATTAATAACTCGGCAAATTGTTAATAAGAAAAGCGTTAATATTAATAAAAGCGAAAATATTTCAAATATTTTTTCTTAGGCACGAAGAATTTAACGCGGCAATGGCATTAGAATTACCGGATGTTCCTCCTATGGAAGATGTGTTCCGGAATTTAGAAATTCCACCGAATTTGCATTTAATTACAGAAGAACCATATACTTCTGTTATAGGACGTTTGGTAAAAGAAAGTTAATTTTTAAAAAAAGGGACAAGCCGAGCGCATATTATTTATGATAAAAAAATTTTATTTTGTGTTTATGTTATATATGATTTATATCGCGTTATTTAAATTTATAACATTACATTGTTCAAATGTAGATGCAAGATGAAATGTATTTCGGGATACTATCCGAACATGATATGGAACAATACTTAGCCGGAGCAGAGCTGTCCTTGTTAGTTTTACATATTTTTTAAATAATTTTATCCTTTCTGATCCTAATACTTTAAATTCTAATAATTCTAAATATGATTTGTTTAAAATTATTAAAATTATTAGGATACAGTGAATAGAACAATAAGTACATTCTTAATATTTATAAAATTATTTCTATCCATTATTTAGAAGCGAAATACGAAGATTTCCTTGGGATCAATCGGCAGAAATTCGTGAGGAATCGGTGCAAGTTCCTTTTGTTGATGTTAACAGATTTGAGATTGAGACAATTGAAACTGAAAGAGGAACACGAGTAGCATCCATTGAAAATAATCAACGCAAATCCTTTGTCGTTCCTGAAGGTGCATTAATTATTTTCATTTATAGATAAGTTTCTTCTTTTTACAAATATTATTTTTTAGGCTCGGATGTTAAAAAGCCTGCGACTTCTAGGAAAAGAACTTTAAAATCTCCAACAGAAATTCCTGCGAAAAGAAGTAAGGTACGTTGTGTAACTTCTTCGTATAACTTTTTGTATAACTAAATTGTATAACTTTTTTAGTGTCTTTTCGAACTATGTAATACAAATTTTATAAGAGAATTTCTATTTATAGATAAATTCTGTAGAAGATTTACCACCTCCGTTTCCAATAGAACCACCACCACCACTAATAGCCGAACCTCCATCTACACCTGAATTACTGTTTCAATTACAGCAAGGTTTACCAGTTCTTGAAAGTATAGAATTAACTGAAATAGTAAAACCAAAAAAAACAAGAAAATATTTCGATGAACGAACTCAACTGTCTGGTAGCGTCATGCGAAAATATATCAGGAATGTTTCAGTTCATACAGTAAGTTGTTTAATTGGTGTAATTTAATCGTTAACTGAATATACGATGCAATTGTTTATAAATATGTTTATTTTTATTCATTTTTTAGAGACCTCTTTGGAGAGAAAGGTCTACGTCTATTTTACTACCAGGAACTGAATATTTAAGACAACCATCAACGAAAATTGCCAATAAATCGTGGGGAAAAATATTAAATAAACTTTTCAGTCGATATCTTACCAAACCGCTTTTGGCGCAAACGGTTCAAAATGATTTTCAAGATGTTCTTGACTTTGAAATTGAACAGACAATAGGTAAATAACGTTTATTTCAATAAAATAGCAAAGAGATAAGTGAATGTCAAAGTAAAAAATAAACAAGTAAATAATAAAAATATAAATAAATAAATACAATTTTAATTTTATAGCTGGAGAAACTATTCGTGTGGGGGCTTTAGGTAGACTGCCGGATCAAACAGATGAATTATCATCAAGAAAGCTTATGTTCACTACATCTGAAATTACTAATCAATCTAAAACGCTAGAAAAAATCCTCCGGACAGAAAATCTCAAAGCAGGGAAAGAAGAAGAGCCTCCTGAAGAGCAAAGGAAAGAAACAAAAAAGTCTGAAGAAACTCTAATTGATCTTCCAGAAATTACAGGTTTTGAAGAAAAAATTGGGTACAGTTTATTACTATTTAGTAATAATAGTTAGTGTAAACGTTTAATTTTGGTATACATTATATACAATATGTGTTTCTGAATTTTTTAGGGAAAGGACTACAATATCAGAAAAATCATCTGATGGAAGGAAAGTAAAATCCAGTTCTTCTTCTGTGTCAGTTATTTTTACTTTATACTGTTACAAATTCATGATTCTAATACTGAACATTTCATAAAAATTTATTTCTTGTTGTAGTTCAGAGACATATTTAATAAAAAAAGAGTTGTTAGCATTAATGGAAATTCATTGGAACGAAAGGACATTCATAAAATTTCATGATGTAATTCCGCCAGAGAATTGTAATAAACTTGATGCTGCATTCGCCTTTGGATACTGTTTGGGTAAATTTAAATTAATTAATGTAATTTTATTATTTTTTACTTTCTATTGTTATGCTTTTACTTAAATTTGAATGTACAGAAGATTCTCAATGATTATTGACATATATTTCAAATATTTAGAATTTCATGCAAAAAAGATTATAATTCTGAAACAAGCTGAACCTTTTGATGCAATTTGGATACAGAAATACCCTCATTATAGTTCAGAAAGTGGTAATAGCGTTGCTGCAACATCATGATTACTCTTCATAATTAACCATATAAAAATATACTACTTAGTAAAATATTTATTATATAAATTTATTTTTATAAAACAAATAATATATAATAATATATAATAAACTGTGTATCATATTATGTATTTAGTATATGATATACAGATAATATAAGCATTTATTGCTATAAATTGTTTTTAAAGTACAACCAAACTACTTGAATTATTCTGGCATACAGTATGTTTGCAACATAAATACCATTGTAGTAATAAAGCTTTTCTGTGATAAATTGTCTTTATATAAAAGTATATTCTTCCTCATATCATAGAGAGTAGTACCTGTTATGTTTACAATATTTTGCAAAATTAATAATTATTATCAATAATTATTAATAACAATTAATAGTGTTTTCTTTTTATTTTCTACAAAAATCTAATCTTATAATATAACAAATGAATTTTGAGTATATTAAAAGCTTATTTCATTCATGAATATATAGCAAGTAAGCTTTTTTTATTAAAGCAATTTATGTTGAACATTTTAACGTGTTCATTATTTATAGGTTACAGAGATTATCAGTTGTTACAGAGATAAGAAAGATATATAAGATGTTCCAGTTGAAGTTTGTAATTATTTCCCATATTATAGCTCGTTTCAAATAAAACTTACCCTATTTCGGGAGGGACATCTTATAGTGGTCACAAACCTTCTCCAGGTGGACGTGTTTCCGAGATTTCAAGGAGATCTTTGTCTTCTTATACAGAACTGTATTTTTTTATTTAGGTAGGCGTGTAGCTCATTTCGTGACGAATTCACCGATTTATAATATGTTGATCCTCCAAGGCCATTCATTGTCTTTCAAAAACTTACCTTCTTTGAACGTTCCCAGGATTTGATTTACTGAAGCATTGCGTCGATTCGATGTAAACATGAATCGAAATCACACGAATGATACGATTTATCGTTATTCGTATTTGTTTCTGTTTGTTCTTATCTATAATCTGCTACTAGGCAGATATCCTCAGTTTGTGTGACAGTTGTTTCAAAGAAATAAATATTATTGCAAATAGTATTACGTGTACTTTCTTTCGGTAACGATTTAATTTACGATGGTTCACTATACGCAATAATAAATTCGCAATAATTTGACAATAAAATTGTCGATATGCTTCTAATTTTTGAAGAATGAGTTTTATCACTTTCGAGAGGGTGCAGCTATCATATAGGAATAGAATAAATAATTGTACTGTCCACAAAAGTCATCCTTTCGATTACATAAGAAACAATTTCTGGGCATTCAACAACGGTATGTTTTGAACAGCAACAAATAACATTGAAACACCAATATATTATAGGTCGATAAATTCATCCCGGAATGGGTTATACGTCTACCTAAATAAAAACATACAGTTCCGTATAAAAAAACAAAGATCGCCTTGAAATCTTGGAAGCACGTCCATCTAAAGAAGTTTTGTGGTCACCACAAGATGCTTCTCCCCCTTCCCAGAAGAGGGTAAGTCCATTTGAAACATTTTTTAAAACGAACTATAGTTTGGGAGATAATTGTGTGCGAAATTTCAAATGAGACACTGTGTAAACCCATTGGCAATAAATATATTACTGCTATAATTTTGAAATCATTTTAAGCTATAATATTTCTCAGTTATTTCTCAATTATTTAACTATTATAATATTTTTCAATTAGTTTAATAGAATTTTGCAATGTTAAATAAATATGTACATTTACTGAACAATATATGTTTATCATATACAAATAAGTGAGAAACCTAATAATAAGCCTTAGGTGAGAGATTTTAGTTTTTTATATTATTACCATGCAATTTTACTCAAAATAAATGAATAAAATTATGAAAAGAGTTTAAGATTATGGAGTGTACATAAAGAAAATGTTTTTAAGCGTTTTCTTTTAACCCTTTGTCCATTGACTGTTACAAAATAAACCAGTCACGGTATATGGCTAAAAAAAAAAAAACAAAAAAGAAATTGAAATTTAAATATCCAGTAAGTAATTACCAAGGGTTTATAGACAAGGATAATATACAGTGATCATTTCCATTAAACTCTTATATGGCAGTCAAAAGGTTAATAAGTTAATGCAATTTATAGCAGATAAAGATATATCTTTCTCATTATGTACCTGTGCTGTAACTAGATTTTACATCTGTATTACTATTCACGAAGCCTTGCTAACCGTTGTGTAAGTTCATCTTGCTCTTGACTGATAGTAGAAGTACCTATACTACCTAACTGTCCAGACGGCAATTCCATATTCAACTCCAGACTGAAAAAATTATATAATAAATTTATATTATTGGATTACATAATATTGTATAAAATAACTTTAATGAGAGTAGTTACCCAGCTTCATCTGCAACTTGTTGTAATAAAGAATCAACATCATTCTGTGGAACATTTGTTGTTGTAGTTTGAGACATAGCATTCTCCATGTATGAACTTTGTACATCCAAATCTTCAAACTGGCTTTCGAATTTATCCATAAGACCTAAGATTAAAGTTACAATATATTACAAACATTCACACACAGTGTCATTAGAAATTTATGATTTATTCATTATTCTTCAGACCTTATATAAAGTCATGGTAGAAAATTAAATTCTAAAATATACATAATATGTACATTCCACAATCATATATATATTACACAACAACATATACATACAAATATAAATACTTACCTGAAATTTTTTCTAAATTCATTGATTTCATTGCTGCATCCATGGCTTTAACTACTCCAGCCATTGACTGAGTAACTTTGCGTGTAGTCAAAGCAGTTTGTACTCTGCTAGCTACTGCATCAACTCTTGCACTCATCCGTAAATAATTAAGTGCCTGATTACGTTGGCGAATTGCATTTTCTGCATGAATTCGTGCGCCCTCCATATTACCTTTTTGAATGGCTTTTTTTATTTTTGCCTTTTCCACTTTTTCTTCTTTTTCGCATTTCTTGGAATTTCTCTCCAACTCCTTCACAGCAAATTTGAGATTGAATAAATTTCCTTAACATTAATTTAGAAAAATACTTTTGTCTTTGTTCAAATACATTATTAATAAAATTTTCTTAAATGTAAACACTACAAAATTTAACATACATAGGAAAATGTAACCACATAACCTTAAAAATATAATTCTATTTTAAACAAAATCCGGTAACATTCATCAAAATTATGTACAGATAATTGTAATTTGCTTTTAAAACGTACAACCGAAATAGAAATAAAATTGCTAATTAATAAAATAAAAAGAAAACCTAAAATAATTGAAAATTCTTTTAGAATTTCTAAATCAGTATGAAACAATTTTTAATAATTTAAATACAATTGAAGAATTAATAAGAATTTTATGAAAATAGAGATTAACATAATTCCAAACATAACTCAGTAAAAGAAACATTCGTCTAAATAAAATTAATAAAGAACACTTGAAACCGACAATTTGAAAAAATATGTAAAAACTGAAAAATTTTTATAAAAGGATACTTTCCATCTGAGAGACGGACATAATTGACTGTTCAGCCCCCGTTTTGATGAGATTTTAAAAATAAACGATAGGTTCAAACAATAGAACTACTTTGCTTTTGTCAGCAAAGATATGACAGGTGACAATATGCGTTGCTATTTAATGAAACCGATTGTCATTCAAATTTGAATTTACCTGACATGATAAATATTAATATTTAACAAGTATTGGTACTTTAACGATGATTAATTTTGATTATTTTAGTAGAGACTTAGGTAAAGAGGTTACTATATGATTAATTATTGCTATTCATTTGATAGATGACATAAATGAAAAATATATTTTCATAGATGGAAAAGTAGCATATATTTTTTAGAATATAAACTGCTACGCCAACTGAGAATGTCTTAAACGCTCATTGACTATATAATATCAGAAAGGAAATTTCCTCTCCGGTAATATAATCAGATAAAATCATAGATAAACTATAATGTAGATATCGTATAGGATTTTTTGTCACACAATCTTGAAAAATATTATAATAAAGGTGACTTAATCAACTGTATCAAATTTAGCGGTACAGTTTTTAGTGTTATAAAGGCATCTTTGTAAATCACAATTCATTAGTGACTATCGGCCACCTACCGGCGAATAACTGGAGTATCACGTGACCTATTATGTTTACCTTCCTAACCTATGTTTTATTTATAGACTTAATCGCACTCATTACTCATGTCATGTACTTACCTTTCCTAACTTAATTAACTTACTCGTTAGATAGAAAGTAGTATGTTTATCATATATTTATACCTATTATTTCCCACTTGAGACTACAGTCAACTAGTTTAATTTAGTTTAGTTTATTATTCTCCTTCAGCACAGATCAAGTATTGTAGTAAATACATAAGTATTTATTACAAATGAAGTAATATGAAAAATAAATGAATTGGTTTCAATAATTAATACAAGAGAATGTTCATATTATACTTGCGAAACTTGTTTTTATTTAAATTTTATTTAAATTTGAAATGTATATATAACATCATACCGGATATACATTTAGTAAACCTAGAATAATTCATTGTTGAAATATAATAGGATTTTGATGAAAAGCAAATAATTATATTGTGCTTTTATGTAAAAAGTTTAATATGTTGTAATTGTACACATTTTGTATATTTATAAGTGGTATGAATTAATCGAATGTATTTTATAATGAAATAAATTGAAACTAATTTAAACGATTTTCTTTGAAACAAAATGAAAAATTATGGCAAAATTAATGAAAAGACATCATATCTTTTTCCTTCCAATATATCTCAAATTTAGAGAATAATACTTTTTATTTTTTATGTTTCTAAATTGTGACAATTGTAAATTATTTTATATATAAATATATTCATATAATTTTAAAATATAGAATATTTGAAATGCGTATGAAATAAATGCTAGTAATAATGATGAGAAACGATTTTTAAGAAATAAAATATGCGCTAAAAAATGTCTAGAAGCTTACCTACAAGATAAAAATAATTTTTATGAAAATTCTATATTTATTGTACTAAAGTATTTTATGATTTAGACATTACATTAATATTCCAAGTATGATTGATTAACTATTTATATAATATATGAAACATTTTTTTCGTAAACATCAAATATCTAAAGGAATATTAAACTTCTATAAGAATGATATAGTATGTATGTGTGTGTGTGTATATATATATTTTTTTTTTCTTTCATTGCACATAAATTGCAATAATTGGATGGCTTTCTACGTTACAATACATTGGATCTTTATGTTTTAGAAATAAAATAAAATAATCATTTATCTTCATCCTTGGTCTATTTATCTATTACACTCTATCTTTTTCTACCTTAATCTATCTTTAAAGCTGCAAGTTTGAGTATTCTATCTAAGTTAAGCGTAGTAGCTTGTTTATAGTAATGCAACAAAACTGGGAATCGAACACTTATCCTGTTACTTACATTTCTTATAAGTCTATTGAAGTTTTATGACACAGTTACATATCTGCATATATTATTACATATTAAGACATACTTTATTCTAAACTTATATATAAACAAAACTAATTTATGCATATTTTTAGTTATGAATTTAAATTTGCATTAATAATGAACTTATTTATTTCAAAATTTTATTTCAATTATTCAGTTATTTGAACCTAATTATAATATTCATGATCAGTTACTGGAAAATATTTGATTTAGTATCCGATTCACGGTTTTATTGCGTTCTACATTTTAAATCTGAATACATTGAATTCGTTGTTAATACACATATTTACAATGCAAAGTACATTTTGAAACGATACACGTCAGACGGAAATCTATTTTTCTAAAACTAATTTGTGTAAGTATCCTATTGTAATCTACAAAAATACCTGTTACATGTCATAGGAAGTGTTTCTGAACGAAAAATAAGTTCGATTGTCTAGATAATAATCTCTCTTGCCATAAACTGTTGTGTTATGATATATATGTATATACACAAATAATAATGTTCCATCTCGAAGTATAATATAATACTTCACATATAAAGAATTTTAAATTTCTAAAGCCTCGGTTGTTTGTACCGTATTATAATAAGAATGGAAAACTAATATAAATTTTAATTTGGAATAAACTAATAAATTAGTTTTAAAGATATTATCAATTTTTAGTCACAAGATCAAAGGACTTGAGGTGTTTATGACAAGGAATATATTATAGTTTAAATAAAACATATAAGGAGATATAATTTTACAAATGAAAGATTTACACAGTTTCATATTTAGACAAATTTACATTGATTATATTACACATATACTTTTTACTATTTGAACTTATGTTAAAAAAAGGACTTTATTACTAATAGACAAAATACAGTACTATTAAATTAGTGTTTAGCAATTTTTAATAATATATTAATGTTAACAAAAATTTTGCAGTTATTTATAAAACTTCTTTTTCTTAATATTTAGTATGCATAAGTTAAATTTGATTACCGCGAAAGAAATAAAAGGGACTAATATATCTAAATGATATGTATTATTATGCGAACAAAGATAATATCAATGTAAAAATGTCTAAAACAAGATTCCAATTTCAGAATCTCTTACTCATCTCACATACCTTACAGAACACCCTGTTTCAAGAATATTTTGTAAACTGTAATATATAATTAGAAAATGAGAAATTCTTAATGCATGAAATGGAGAAATCTATTACAAATTTAATATAATTAATTAGTATGAGCGTATCTGTAATAATATCGTGTTCTGAAATTTTTTGCATCTTTTATGCATACTATTAGTTATGTAAAAGAATTCGTTCTTTAAGAATTACTCATTTCCTAATTGCTTAGGATCTTATAAAACATTTAATAATCGCTTTAATAATAATTTTATAAATATATATCACTGATTAACTATTTCAATAAGCAATGTGATTAATTAGAGCATTCAAAAAATCATTAGCCTATAATTCACGTAAAAAAAACTAAAGTATTGCTCTAGTTTACAAATATAAATCTTAATCAAAGTATGTTAAATATTCTGTCGAAAAATCAATTATTTAATTATTAAGAAAATAATATAATATTAGTAGTTTTCTACATAGTAAACTGATATTATGAAATAAATGACATAAATAATCATTTGATCTTTACAAGAAAACTTAATATGTAATAGAAGAATTTATGTGAAAATAAATTACAACTTATGCATTAAAATATTAGCATCTAGTAATTACTGTTTATATACTAGTAAAGTAATTAATAATCAAGCTACATTTTTACCACAGCACCAATAAAAGTTATAAAATTACTGTGATTTTCTCATAAACAAAAGAAATTTGTTATTTCATTTTTTAATTAAGAACGTCTATTATTCTGTACAATTACAGAAGAACTAAGTACTAGCTTGAATTCAATAAATAATTAATGAATGGCCAATGATTAAATTGCTGAAAATAATTAAATTAAATATTTGTGTAATTATTAATTATTTATTAATATGTGCTTTAAATTAATTACGCAATTAATTACTTATAAATTCACTATACATTCGTTGTGTAATTAATTACACTGATTAATGTATAAGTCAATTATTGGAAAATAGCAAATTGGTCAATTACAAAAATTTATTGACTTAATCATTTAACTGATGTAAAACGGACATTGTAATTTATTGCATCTGTCAGTTGTATAATAGTAAATAAATTTAACATGAACTAAAATTTTTAGGGATCTGAATTCTAACTTTCATTGAAGTAATTTATAATATTATTTATTAATGTCCATTGCCATATCACTTTCCTTTTGTTATATTGCAAGATGGCATGCACTTGAATTTAAGATCAAAATCATGTTCTTCAGGATGAAGAGAATTATTGTCATCTTTTTCTATGTCTTCTTCATGTTCTTCATTTTCTTCATTGTCCTCCTCATCTTCATCTTCTTCGTCTTGTTCAAGCAATTGTTTTCGAGCCATTTGAACTACTTGCCATTCTTGATAATGACGCTTTCTCTTTGCTTCAAATGCTTTACGTTTTTCTAAAATTTTTGCATATACATTGATATTTTTCTGTTATGTAACATCACATTTTGATGATAATCTTTCTCATTCCTCCTCAATTGATTAAAATTAATTACTTTTTAATACGATATTCAGAGTTATAATTTTAATAATAATAATGGTAAAGTAACAATCATTTCAATAAAAGATATTTATAATCAACTATAAGGTATACATATTGGTACATATTGTATTTATGCAAATATAATTAAAATATAAATTGTCTCTATATGAAAAGGTTTATAATTTCTTACCTCTTTCTTCAACGGTTTCTTTTTCATCTTCATCTTCGCTTGATTCTTCAAATATTTTTGGTTTACTGCCCTCTGCCAACCTGTAAATATCGGAAAGAAAATTCTTTACAATTTGAAATGAAAAGAAATGCAAAATTTATGAATTTTTAATGTTCAAACCTATAATTATTAATGAAATAAAATATCCAGAAAAACTAAATTTGTGAAAATATAAAATATAAACTGTATTTAATTGTTGTTATTTTTAAGTACAATTGAAGAATATACAAGGACAAAACATATAACTACTAATACTAATAGTAATAAAAATAAGAAATAAAGCAAATAAATGGAATAATTATTCACAAAAGTATCTTAATATTTTACATATGGTTCCCGAAATAAAAAAAGTATATATAATACATTTATATGTTATAACTTATGAATCGTTTTCTTCTTATTATACACATTTTTATAACAATACCTTAAATCCTAATTTATCTTAGTAATGTAATCTGTAATTACTTCATTTCAATCTTTCCAAAAACAATCATTTTGATCAAACTGTAAGCATTTTATAACCCCATATTTATACTTAATGTAAAATACTTTCTTATTAAATGCAGTTCAAGCATGTATTTTTATGTAATGTAATTTTTAGTATGTAACATTCCGAAGTAAGGATGTAATTAGTTATAAAGGTAACTGATCTGTAATACTTGTATGACATATGGTTACATTTTTATTTAAATATTCATTGGCAAAATTATGTGCATATTATTAATTATATATAGTATAAAACTTTTTTTACGATGCTTAATATTATTATAAAAATAATTATTAATATAATTTTATAATACTGTTAAACGTTTCTTAATAAAAAAAGATATAAAATTAAATTTATATTAATATAAATATATTATAACTGAAATGAATTAAATATAAATAAATTATAATAAAAATTTGGTAAAATTAGGAGAAATGAATTTCATATTTATTATTTCATTATATCTTGATTTTCATGTCACAGTAGTTGTTTACACAGAAATTATTTTTTGTTACTTACTTTTTTGCTATAATAAATAGATAATAAAGGTATATTGTTAAGCAAAAATTTTGTGTGGAGTTCAGTATTACATGCATTTATATAATCAAAAATTTCTAAATACTTTATAGAAAAAATACTGTTACTTTTATACAGATTCTCATTTATCTTCATATGGTAAGGCATAATAGTCATATCAATATAAACTACCTTTTGAAATTATGAATGGAGATTTCGTAAAATGAATGAATGAAACAAGTAAATAAGTTGTTAGTTATGATACATAGAATATTTCAATACATACAAATAAATAAATAAAGAAATTAATTTATCCTATTATATCTTACCAAGTAAGAATTCATTTTCAACAATGAGATTAACAATCTAATATATGTAAAAAGATTTTCTGTATGTGCATGTGTGTATGAATGGATTTCTTTGGTACTTCAAAATGCTACCATAATGCTTCAAACTCTAATGCTACTTAACTATTTTTCCTTCTTTTCTTGTAGTACATGTCAACTCCATTCAAGTGTTCAAATTTCACACAGTAGAATTACTTTTCTGAAAAAAGTATAAACGTAAAGGAGACTTTTGGAAGATGTGTAACACCTTAAAATAACAAAGACCACTGTACGTATTAGTCAAGTTATAGAATTTTTATATAATGTATTTGTAGAAATTTTTTATATTATTTATTGTAAAAATTGGATGCTTAATTGAAAATTTTGATTTCAAACAATAACAATAACTTCTTAAAATCTTATAATAATTTTTTAAATTCTTCTATTTATTGCAGTTATCTTAAATTCCATATATTTATTGGATATTGATTTTTCATTATCAACATGCATATTATATAGACTTTTATTTGATTTTTCAGGTTGTGTTAATTCATTATTATTCTATAATACATTAACATAAGAGATTAATTTTATTTTCTTTATTATTAGAATGTTTAAAAATTTAGCTTATATAAATTTAAAGAATGCATGAAAAAGTGTTTTGTAAAAATATTTTATTTTAAATGTATGTGCATTCAATTTTGACAATTAATAACGTTTAAAAATTTATAACTATATGTCATGTAATTTTCGACTTCGGGATGTTACATACCTTTTCAAACACTTTGTATGTTTCTTGGTGCATGTATATTCGATTAAAACTGTTTGATCATAGTATTTGTAAATATGTGAACCATCTTAAAAATTGGTCCTGTTTATTCAAATTTTGGAAATTTAAATAATAATTTTTCTGAAGAATTCAAGCAATTTTCCACACAAGAACCTCTTTTTGTGTAGAATTACTGAAAATAATAAAGGAATACAACTCTGAAAAGCAAAAACAGCAAATGTATATTTCGAAGAGCACTGAAACTTACCAATGAAGATTTATTCCAATAAAAAGAATAAATCAACATGAAATTTCTACATACATTTGCATACATTCATTCTATTCTTAATATTCAATTCCAACACCAACATTTGAGCATTATGTATGTAACAATGTTATACTCTACATGGTGATGTTGCTGCTTAGTAGAGAATAGTAGCATAATTTAAATTTGATAGTTTCCATTTAAACCAATCCTGGTATAAAACTCTAAACAGATAGCATAAATTAGACTGATTGAAAAATTTTAAACAGGTAAAAAGAAGATAATATTTTATATTAAGATTTGAGTATAATGCATCCTTCCATAAAGAAAAAATTATAAATAAAAATCAGTTTAGATTATAATATTAATAAAACTAATTTTCAAATTATTTTTTAAATAATATGCTACTTACAAACATAGGGAAAGGAAGAAAATTAATAATTAGAAACTCTTTACAATAAATTGATTAATAGTGAAATTACAAAATATAAACATTAATTTTAATTTGTTAATCTCATTTTAAATTATCTCATTTTAATATGCCATTACTTCCTTTAAAATAAAATTACAAGTTATAGAATATTATACAATCAATTACATTTGTATATCATATAAATCAATTAAAAATCTATTTCAAATAATATTTTTTTTTTCTATTTATATTATTTCGGAAGACACTATGCATTTTTGTATTATATATATTGTGAAATAAGAATGTATGTAATTATATTATTTTTATTAAATAAAATAATATAAAGCGTATATTACAGACATATTTATTATTTACACGAAGTAGATAATTTTCCAATTAGTATTAACATTAATGTAACTATATGTTTAGTTATTATTGGTGTTCTTGAAAAATTAGACATATTTTGTATATTGTAAAATTATACAGTTCTCGTTATTGAAGTTTATAGAAAGCCAGAATTCTCTTTTATTTTTTTATGGTGAATGTGGTAATATGTACAATGCAGAAGATATTTATGAAAATAACTAGAAATATAAAATAAAATACTTATTTCTAATGAATTAATATAAATACTTACTTAGTAGCAACTGCAGTAGAATCTAATTGATCAAATTGAAATTCAGCTTGCAGGCCTTCATAGTTGTACGGGGTTTTTGGTTCATCAATCTTCATATGACCATAATCTTTTTCTGCTGGGTGCAATGTTGCAATTATATTCATTTCATCCCATTTTGTTTCTTTATTTGGTCTGTAAGAAAAATTGTCATACAATATTAAAAACTTATCATTAATATTTATTACTTTAAATTATGGGACAAACAAAATGTGAAATTAATATAAAATCCTAACAGTATTTGATAAAACGTTGATTATGATTTACAAATTCAAAAAATTATAATGAAAAAATATATTTACTAATATTGTTCAATACATAAATTACAATTAAAACTTTTTACGTATAAAATTTATTTAATTATGACAGTCTGTAAGATCTTTAAACGAAGTTAAATGGATTAAGAAAGACAGTAATTAATTTACGATTAACAATGCTCTAATAAAATAAAAGTAAAATATAAATAATTAGAAGAAAAAAAAAATATAAGAATAATTTAAATTAAACTAACCTTAAAACACAAGTTAACTCTGACATCATCTCTCTCTCTCTCTCTCTCTCTCTCTCTCTCTTTCTCTCATATAGTTTTTAGTTATAAGAAGGTATTCACTTTAAAGTTACTCGTTTATATATGTATGTATAAATGAAACCATAGCTTCAATATAAAAGAAATAAATCTAAAAAATCACTTATACCTGGGTATATCTGGATTATCGAAGCTGCTAGATGATTTTAAAATTCCCTTGGGAGGCCGTTTCGAAAGATTTTCTGCCATTTTGAAAAGAGATTGATTCACAGTTGATAATTATAAAACATGACGAATCTTTGTAAAGTCAAATTTTCTTCAGAATGTTTCCACTCGAATTAGAAGTAATTGAACAGTCGTTTATTGGCGATGACAAATTATCACCTTAACAATTTTCAGTTTTAAATGAAAAAATCACGAGCTCTGATTGGTGCCATGTTACAGAAAACCTTATACAGGGCAGGGTGTCTCACGTAGTATATATGTATGTACATATTTTGTAGTACACGGTCGTTTTCGAATTTAATTACTGAAGCATCGAAATCTATTTTTTGTAAGCGAAGTTATAGTAAAACTATTATGTAAAACTGCTGTCAACGAAAGTAAAAGTTTATGGTAGTATAACAGATTTTACATAACGATACATTAAATCGAGGTTTCGATTAACTATAGTAAAATGAGTATTTTTCTATGTATACTTTTGTTAAATAATTCTGCTTTATTATTTAATATATATTATAATTATAAATATATTATATTTAGAGGACATATATTAATAATTTATTTTTCTCTATTTTAAATTGTATAGGGTTATAATATGAAATATAAGTCAAATTTTATACAGAATAATAACAATATATATTTTTAATATTTCTGGATATATATGCTATTTTGTAACTTGACACATAAATTTATGATTGAGATTATATGTATGGAATATATGTGACATCAAAAACCAAGTCTGTGATTGGATTGTATTTTATTTAGCAAGAAAACCCAAAGCTATTCCCGAAGCCCCGAAGTAAACTTATTAGACGTCGTTACGTAGTACCTGGTAGTACGTAGTGCATATCCATTTTACACATATGTGTACATATTTCTCTATCTACTTTCCTCCCATATCTTAACTGGTATGCTTTTTTATTAAACGAAAATAATTTAGTGTTTGTGTTTTCGTTAGCGCATAAATTTAATTACGTTTCCTATGTTTAACGATGGATCGTATTTCAACAGATCGATCTATCGAACGACGAACATCTATCGATACAACTTTCTCGCTACACATGCCTTCTGAATGTTAATAAAACGGAAAATATCAAAGGAGCTTGAGCTCGGAGTTTAAATAAATATTCGTTCATGATAAATACGCCCGGTAATTAAATGTGCCCTGAAACTAATGTGATGTCGACTGTGTGTGATGGCGGGTAAAGAATTAGTAAGCCATCAGCAGCAGTTTGTAGAAGAAATTAACTACGATGAAATTGAAACAGAGCAGGTATCATAATTATGCAGTAACTTTTCATTATTGTTCGAACAAGTCAAATTTTTGTTTTTTTAATTGTTGTTCAATAAAACATTTCTCAAATGTTACATGCAGTTGTGTTTAATTTTTGTAATTTATCCTTATTGATTATCTGATTTTGTTTGAAATATAACCTAATGACGATCATCGAATATTTTTTAAGCAAATTGATGTTAACGAAGCTCCTTTTTATTTTCTCTACTTTAATATTAAAATTTTTATTTAGATAACAAGAGAGATTTTTATTTGAAATATCATTAAGTTGAGAAGAAAAATGAAAAAGAAAATTTTTTTATTTTAATAGATTGTAAATGTATGTCATTTTTTAAATTTGAAATAGATTGTGTGAAAATAATTTAATTAAAAATTAATAACTTCGTTTAGTAGAATACAGAGTATATTAAAGTAGAATAAATAAAATATTAAATTTTTATATCTTCGTATTTTTTTTTTTTATTTTGTTGAGGTTACATGCAGTTTCTATGTCTATCTAACATTATTAATATTCTTTACTTGTTATTTCATTTCACAAAAAGAATTGATTTATTTTAAAATCGGAAGAGTATTAAATTAAATCAATAATAAATCGTTCATTACTTATTTTTATGTAGGTAGTGGGAAAAGGTTCTTTTGGAGTAGTGTGGAAAGGGAAATGGAGGGGACAATATGTTGCTATAAAATATATAAACTCAGAAGGTGAAAAAAAGGCCTTTACTGTAGAAGTTAGGCAATTATCTAGAGTTGTGCATCCCAATATCGTAAAACTTTATGGTGCCTGTACTAAAAATCCAGTTTGCCTGGTTATGGAATATGCAGAAGGCGGCTCCTTATATAATGGTATTAACTTTTATAAATTTTATAGAACTTCATTTTTTTAATAAAATACAGTTTTAAATTATTGTTATAGTTTAAATATTCTTGTTGCTTGCTTTGATAATGTATAAGGTTTAATTTATTTAACAAAATGCTTTTTATTGTTTCATATTGTTTTGTTATCATCAAGCATTAATAATTAAATATTACATTTACTTTCTGTTTTATTAATATGTTACAGTTTTGCATTGCAATCCTCAGCCACAATATACTGCAGGACATGCAATGAGTTGGGCTTTGCAATGTGCACGTGGTGTCGCATATCTTCACAATATGAAACCAAAACCTTTAATTCACAGGTAAATTAAGTTAAATATATATTTTTTTTTATTGAAGACATAATATAACAATCTGGAAATTTATT
Organism: Bombus confusus; assembly: GCA_014737475.1. NCBI lineage: Eukaryota > Metazoa > Arthropoda > Insecta > Hymenoptera > Apidae > Bombus > Bombus confusus. The sequence goes on along the minus strand of JACXIV010000055.1, from coordinate 29,074 downwards.
TTTTATTCAAATGATATCTGTAGCGTTTCAACAGATTTCATTTATATTTGCAGAGACTTAAAACCACCAAATTTGTTGTTAGTTATGGGTGGACAAACTCTTAAAATTTGTGATTTTGGTACAGCTTGTGATTTAAATACATATATGACTAACAACAAAGGTTCTGCTGCTTGGATGGCTCCAGAAGTATTTGAGGGTTCTAGATATACCGAAAAGTGTGATGTGTTTAGTTGGGGTGTTATTTTGTGGGAAATATTGTCAAGGAAGAAACCATTTGATGAAATTGGTGGTTCAGCTTACAGAATAATGTGGGCAGTACATGTAGGACAAAGACCTCCATTAATTGAAGGTTGCCCTAAACCAATTGAAGATCTCATGACCAGGTATTTATTAATATTTATAATTGTTCACTTTTATGATTAATAAAGCATGTTCTAATAATTTACTTAAAGGAGTTAAGATTAACTATTTTCTTTATTTTATAAAATCATATTATCTTTTTTAATAGTGACACATGTTACTAAATGTGTGATAGAAATAATTGTAATTGATAAAAAGTATTAATATTTGAAAGTATATGTTGTAGGAAAAAATATAACAAATATTCTATTTGCTTCTTGGAATTAACTGCAGATTATTGAAATGTAAAAGTATATTTATAAGTATTTAGATTTAATATATTCTATGTATTTTAACATATTTTATGCTTGAAAGTAATTATAACATTATTATGTTTAAAAAAATTTCTTTAAAGACTTTATCATTAAACATTTAATTTAAAAAATTTTCATTTTATCTGATTGATAATTGATGATTACACAAATTTGTTCATAGAAAAAACTTCTTTTCAGGTGGAAAAATGTTTAAGTATGTTGATTGTTATTTAGAGCTTTTTTAAATAATTTTATATTTATTTTACATTACTTGCATCTTATTTGCATATAATGTCTTGATAATTTTTCCATATGCTGTGCCCAAATCATTTTTAACAATGTATTTTGTTAAATTGTAATAGAATAAACCCTTCTCTCATAATATAAAAGTTGTATGTTTAAAATATTCTTCTCTGAAGAGTCATCATATTATTCTGATATTATTTATAAGGATTCAATTGTGTAATTGAATCATTATTATGGTAATCTTTAATGAATTTTCTATTTATTCACAATTTAAATTGTGAAAAGCTATCACCTATACAGGTCGAAATTTAAGATCTTATACGTAGTGTCTTCGAATCTTCCTTTCCTGTAACAGAAAAACATTTGTTTAAAAGTATTTAACATGATCATGTGTACCACGTGTTATTCTTCTTCTTAAATAATCAATGGTCTTAACTACTAAAAAAATAAAAGATAATGCGAATAGTTTAATTTATAAGTATTTAATATATCATCAGTATTTCTGATATATTCTAATATGTGGTCGATTATGCTAAGCTTTTTAATTATTATGTCTAAGATTAAGGGAAGTAGGGAATGATAAGTTAATAGTCATCAATCAATAATCAGTTGGAATTTAATTGAGGTATAAGGAAGGAATGTAGAAATGTTGAAGGGTATGAGTATTGGGTTGATTGTTTGGAATGCTGGTATTTTAGAATAGTTTAGAATATTTTAGAATAGGAATATGTAAGATGGCGGTCGATCTACCTGGTGTTAGGATAACTTTAACAGTTTCATAATTCTTCATTCTGAGATTGTTCTGCACTTCTAATTAGGGCTTTTCTAAATTTCTTCTTATGAATTTTAGGTTTTGTCCTAGGTGAGGGTGAAGATTGGGGCACATAGTTCATCATAATATTTTCTTTTAAAGAAATTAAGGTCTTGTAGCAACTATGGATTCTCCTTTGGGACAACAATCCACTCTTTCATCCCCTTCGATGGTTAGGCACTGGGAGCAAATTTTAGTGGTAAGTGAAATTGTCTTCAATGATATTTGTCCATTAAGGATTCCACTGTGCCAGATGGCGAGATTACTTTCCCTTTCGTTTTTCGCATGATGATTCAACATTAGAAGGAATGACTTGTTTTCCAAATCACTGCCTATGGTAGTTTCCATGGATTTTCTAGCAAGAAATTTAAGAAGTGCTCCCAGTTATTTTCATCATAAATTTTGTTGACAGTAAATCGTGGAAGGGAAAGTGTTGAATTCGGGAGGATGGAAATTGTATAAAATATTGCATAAAATATTCAAATTTATGTTAGTTATGAATTATTGTTGCGATTGTGTAATTGTAAAAAGAGAGAAATTTAAAATTGTTATATTTTAACTTTTCTGTAGGAAATAGGAAAAATGAAATGTACCTATTTCTTCTGGTACATTATCCTTGAAAATATAATCAATATAATCAAGATATAATCAATAATCGATATTCGATTTTAAAGTAATTTTTCTAGCAGAGGGGTATTGAGGAAACAAGATCTATTTTTTTTGTTATGCCTACTCTAATAAATTATCTATTCTGATAAATTATTTTATATATGTGATTTTGGCCAGCATGTCCCTTTATTTTTATTAGTTATCTTCTTACATTCTAAATAAGCATTTATAAATCGTTTGTAAGATATAGTAAGATAAGAAACGAACGGTTGTTTCAGATGTTGGCATAAATCTCCTGAAGAAAGACCATCAATGGATGCTGTTGTAGAAATAATGACGACCTTATCACAATTCTTTAATGGACATCTAGAACCAGTGGAATATTCCCGAAGTTTGTATATTATTAAAATTTTTTATAAGTAATTTAAGCGATCCAAAGTTATGAGTTTTAACAAATGATTAACATTTATTAATAACGGATAATAATTTTAAATGAAATGTTTATTTATAGATAGATATTTATACACAACAGCAATGATTATATATAATTAATTATAATGTAATTTTATATTGTAGAAGATGTTGAGTCAGAGGAAGTTATTGACAACCAGGTTTCTAAAGATGATACTTTGGACGTGACTGATACTATGGATTCTGAAATAAACGGATATGCTGCCAACGGTACTATTAAAGCTAATGCACCCGTTTCCAAAGAAAAATCGGAAATTTTTAATGAAAAAAACAGTTCATCGAATCCCTTCTACGATTTCAGGGATCCACCTCCTAAAAATATTTCAGCAAACAATCCATCCAATAAAGAATTCCAGATCAAAGATTTTCCTCAACTTTATGTTGAGTGTGATCCGGTTAGTGACTTTTAATTTAAATATAATGATTTGTTTATATATCATTAAATCATTAATTAATGTTTAAGGAAGTATAAATATCTTCCAAGATTTGTAGTTATTATGATTTACGTATTTACATCTTTGACGCAAACATATTCTTATGTTTTACAATTCCAGAATGCTTGGGGATTACCAAGTTCCGACCCACCATTGGAATCTCCTATTCTAAAGATAAAGAATACTGCGCAAAGTAAGTTTATTATTATCATTATTATGAAATATTTAAATTATAAATTTTGTTTTAGTCAATTTTGTTTTTGATTATGGTAGAATTTTTTTAAAAAGTTACTATACGAACGATAACAAATGATTTATAAGTAGATATATTGTATTATAAATATTACGCTTTCCATTTGTTTAGTAATAGAAAATTTTAACAAAGTTTTTCTCTCTCGTTTTCATTTTTGTTAATATTTATACTTGTATTTTATTTTATGGAATACATAATTTCTTGCTTTTTTATCATATACGTATAGCACAGTTATTAAATTGTTATTTGTCGATGGCCTCGCCGTTGTTCTATAACAGCAGAGGAAGGGGAACTTGTTCGGGGCGAGAACTTTGAATTTGTGACTCACCGCGATAGTACTCTAATCCCAAAATAACGTTCTCCGTATGTTCCACAAAACCTTCCTTTTAGCGCGGAATGTGATGCGCTCAGGCAAACCCATTGTCGTCATTCGATTGCCTTTGCGAATAATTAACACTTATGTATGCATTGATTTTATTTGCGTTTTTGCGAAATGCGGATTTAATTCTGTTTAGTAAAGTAAAATATAATTTGAAGATATAAGAAATCAATTAAAGCCATTAAAATTTATTAAAAATCATTTCATTAATTTGATAAAAATTGTAGACTTTTACTGAACTAAATTATTAATATTTATATTTATAATTATTTATAGTTTTATGTATATTTGGCTTGTGATTAATTTGTACATATGTTACGTATAAATATTGTTTCCTTTCAATATAAAAGCACGTGAGAACGATGCGATAGACAGAAGTTAAAACATCGCACCTTGGCACGTTGTGATTTCACCGTGACGAATACTTTGGGAGTTCGTCGATCGGCGAAATCTATCTCTGGCAAAGGGCCCGCGAAAACAGTCACATTGTACGAGTATACTAAATTTAACAAACAACTAATTAGGGGAACTTGTTTTTGATTAACGCCTATCGACGACAATAAAAGCATTATCCTAAAAGACTCAAGTAAATAAAAACAGACCATGCATTTTTTACTTTTTATCAGATTGAATATACATAAAACAATAAAGTGACAAACTGAGAAGAAATAAATAAATTTTTCAAATATCTGCAAAAACCGAATGATCTGGATAAAAGTACGAAGAATAAAATATATTAAGTAATAAGTTATATATTCTACTTCGATAGTTTTTATCAGACGAAATTATAGATTTTCTATCATTTTCTTATTATATGAAATATTATTCTTGTTGATATAGTTTCCAAAGTTGATGCATATGCTTGCTAAAGAAAGACGATCCCAGGATAGATATCTCTGTCCCCCATTGGATTTCTTAATTGTTCGCTGCGGCATCAACATGGAAATCAGAGCTTCGACTTAATCCAGCCCTGAAGATGAATTAAGAGCCGAAGAACCGTATTTTCTTCTTGGCTCGTGCTTGCACGTCCTGTCTGGTGGGGGATACCTCGAAGCAGGTGTAGCTGACTCACCAGGCCCAATATAGATGCACGTTTGTTTAGTGCTCTCCCGACACATCACCAAGAACGACCGTCTTTTCTCTTCTTTCTTCTTTTTCTCTCACCCTCGTTATCGAAAAGAAATTTTTCGTTTCTTGGAAATTTTGTTTTCTCGTCCCCCCTGCCTCATCTGCATTTTTTTCATCTTTTACGGACGAGTTCGATCGACCGCCATCCTCCGGATCAAAAAGTGGTTCGTGGTAACTTTTAATCGGAGAGTGACATCTTTCATGTGAACGAATACTTGATTCTATTATGAACGAAGCCTCGACAGGCTCCAGTATTTGGAAATGTGCGAGGAATACCCAAATATCGTCGCCACGGACACCCTAAAGCGGTGCTGGGTTTTGCTACGTTAGTACTCTTTGCTCTGTTTTTCTTTTTCTTCTCGTCGTAAATGGTATGACGAGGTGCCTTTCTTTTCTAATTTTTATTAGGAGGGCTTCGAGTGAACCGCGATAGAACTTTTATTATACGATCTTACATGATATTCAACATTGTAAGATCGAACGTCGAACAATCGCTACTAATCACGCGATAGAGCTAGAAGATACGCGCAGTTGAACCCGCCAAATATGATAAAAAGTTAAAGGTGAAAATTAGGCATTAAATTTTAAATTGGTGGAATGAGTAGCCTGCAGACTTAGTACGGAAATTAATATATTATTAATGTTTCTATAATATATTTCGAAAGCGATTAAGCCTTAATTCGATGTAATTATTGCATAACTAGTACTAGTAGTTTTTGTTTTGGAGGAAAACGGGATAACAAATTTTGAATCAAGTAATGTACGAGGGTATTTCACTTGAATCGAATGAATGTTTCTACAGTATTGTTATCTTCAAAATAAATCGGGAAGTTGTAAAATTAATTTAAATTCAAAATGGATCTAACGTAAATAGGCGTACAGGAAGAATCGATAATTTTGCTGTGATCGTTTAAAAATGGGTTAAACCAACATAACAATACTATATTTCTCAAGTAGATCTTCAATTCACGTTGAATTTAGTGTTCATGAAAGAGACGTAGCAAAGTTTATTATTTTAAAACTATGTTTTATCCTTTTTATCCTGCGAATGTTTAGTAAAAAGTAAAATAAGCCATAAATATACGTTTGTATATTTCTTTCTATATATTTTTTCTAATAGTCTCGAGTAAAAGTATTCGGCAATTTAAGTGTGCTATAATTTTGACATAATCAAAATTAACTCTTTATACAAATACGTTCCAAGTCCGAGTTTAGACTGATTACTGATCTGTTGATAATGCGCACGTTTAATCAATGTATTCGTCATATTTGAAAAAATATCAATCTATTTTGCATCGATCTTATGCCAGAAATATCTTTGGATCGAGTAAAGACAAAATAAGTTACTTACGATCATTTATATTAATCGGATTAACTATTGTTTGGCTATAATTATTGTTTGGCAGGTAATAGCACGACTGACAAAGATTTAGACAACGTTTATCGTCTTTTGGACGCGGATCTGAGGCCATTGACGCCTGATCAGACGTGCGAAAGATCGAAAGAAATTTTTGAAGAGCACAAACAGCTGGCGCAAGAATATTTGAAGGTGCAAACGGAGATAGCGCTTTTGGGGCAGCACAAAAATGAAATGCTAAAAAATTTGACCATAGACAGTTTAAGGCAGCAAGAGGAACTCAGGAAACTGGAGGATGAAAAGGTAAGCTGATATAAACAAAGATTATCAGTAAAAAAATTATTTGAATTTTTGTTTATGTAGAAGGATCGCAAAAAAAGTAATTTTTAAATGAGACAAAATATCTGCAAACTTTTAAATTTTATGAATGAAAAAGAATCTATCAATTCTTCAAGAATCTATCAATAGTTCTTGAAGGTCTCTTTTCTAGAATTAAAATTCTTGTTATATCATGCTTTTGCAAATCAAGTTATTAATTTTAGTTTCTTTCTTGATTACAGGAGTCTCTCATAAAGCTGTATCGAAATTTAAAACGTCAGTTGGAAATCATGAAGAATCAGAGGACGAACAATGCTCTTTTGAGCAACGCTCAAATGGGTCCAACAGTTTCCGGAAACAACGGGTGGTTCGTGGTACCTTGTCAAAATCCTTCGAGACATTCTTGAATACCAAGATTAGACAAGTACAAGCGTTAGACGAGGTTCTTTTTTTACATTATGTCTTGCAAATTTCCCCTGCTTCCTTCCTGTAGCTAACACGGGCAACAATAACGATTTTCTCAATAGATTTTTCAACGATAGATTTTATTCTATAGTATACGAAAGTAAAAAGGAGCGAAATTGGCGATGTAATCTCTTAAACATAATTATACATATATAAAAGCACTGTTTTCTATTTGCATTTGATTTCAAGAACATTTATCGAGACTTATCCGTTTTTTAATGAACAATATTATGTAAAAATTGGGTCGATTATATGTATGTATATTCAGGTATGTATATCTTTCAAATAAGCATTACGGGGAATCTATCGAAGTAGCTTTAAATGTATTTTTTGCTTTTATCGTGTTTTAAAATATGAAAACACAGGTTTGAAAAAATACTGCTATGAGAAAGTTAACGTAATTGGTGATTATTAATCAGAAATCGACAATTAGTCAACTGCCTGTGTAATTTGTTATTACTACTTTTATTTATATAAGAATTAACATTAATAAGTAATAATTAAGGAGGTATTGTATCATTATTTTGTTATCTAATTTGTCCTTACGTATAATTATTTTTCGTTACAAACTAATTTGTACAATCAGTAAAATATTCGATAACTGGTGTCCTCGTTATAAAGTATTAAGTATTGTATTTAATCGAATACCGATAATTGTTCATTATGTAATTTCCATTTTTTGCCATAACATTGTTAGGAATTAATTATTGAAATGGAGTTAAAGTAATCGAAAATTGATTCTTCTACGAAAAGATGTCTTTTTAAAATTGTTAAATATTTTTGCGTAAAAAGCTCATGTACCCATTTATTAAATATACGCGATATTTTCTTTTCATTTCTCGTTTTCGTTTAATAACTACGAGCGAGTTTTAACTAACAGTAACATTATCAGATAATTAATAATTCTAGGTTAATTCCTTGTTTACGTTATAGTTTTTATATTATGATGTCATTAACATCACCTTTTAGCAATATTCAATATTGTATTTTACACTTTGAAGAAAAAAGTTTGATTATTAAAAACAAAATATAACGATGTTTAGAACTAATTATTCACGGTGCCTCTGGTTTCGCACGAGTCTGACTATAAATATTATCTTCTACTTAAAGTCATGATTTCTTTACAGCTTGATAGAACTTTACTGTACAAAGCATAATAAATAATAACATTTACAATTTATTCTACGATCAACCATTGTTTTATCTCCTTTACTGTTTCTTTTGTAATGGAAAATTTTTGTATATTCTTCTTCGAACAAATCAATTTATCTTAAATGAACATACAAAATCGCGTATCTGCAATATTTTCACGAAAGTTGCGTTGCGCGCACGAATAACGATATTAACTATAAGAGAAGAAAAAAAAAAGCAAAGAAGAAGGTTGCGAATCTTAATTCCATATTGAAATAATTGTCTTTTATCAAATTGAACGTATTCGTTCTTGACATTTATAACTTCTAAAACAAGCACCGAAACTGCACAAACTCTGCGACTAAACATCTTAAATAATACAACACAAACATCTGCGTATCCCCATCGAGCAGAGACATTATCATCAAGTTTATTTCCATTTATATGGAAATGTAGAAAATATGTACACTGTAATTACATGAATCATGTTATCATGGATAAAACCAGCGCGTCGTCTGCAGTGAAAACAATTCGACTAATATAAACCATCAGCTAACATCGCTTCTGAAATATCTCTGCATTTTAGTCAACGACCTTTAATCCAGTATTAAATATATAAATATAAATATATATATATATATACACTCATATATACATATATATATATATATATATATATATATATATATATTCCTTAGCATTATAGCGACAATTTATATACATACCATGTACAATTTATATCTCAACGGGAATTTCGCCAAAGATTTAGCGTTTTGTCGTACGTGATGCAGTGTTTCCATTCGATTTAATCTCATCGCTCAAGAGTTTATGGTCTCAAAGGGTTGGTCGAAGGAATCCGTGTGCTGGGGAAAAATTGAGGGGAAGGACGTTAACGAAGACAACGACGGACCTCGATAACGCAGAAAAACAGGAACGTGTGCAATGCGCACGCACCCATCGCAACCACTGTATGTACATGCCGCTGGAGGGGTTGTAACGGGGAGGTGAAAACGGAAGCTCGGTTAGATAGGAAGGGTGCAGTCGCCTCAGACGTCTGCTCGATCCTACTCTCACGTCGAACCTTCCCTTTAAGCTTTCCGTTTATTCTCGTTTCCACCTTCGATCCTTCCGCTTTCAACAACACCCCGCAATGGCTTTGGACGCGAATGAGAAGAGCTACATCCTAGACGCCAGGAACAACTACGAGGACGTAAGTAAAAATCACGATTCCTACCACTTGACCGTGAATCATTGTTATTTTCTTTGTTAGTCCTTCGGAAAATACGGTGACGCACGTAGACAATGCGTTGTTCGAGCAGTGTTTCCTCACCGCGAGCTAGCACTGTCATTTAAATCATTACTGACGTTGCAGAGGAGTACGGATAGGTGTAGTAACTCGACTGGTAGGATTTCGCGTAATCCGATTTGTTTGAAGTGGCTAGCGCGACTAGTTTCGGATTTGTAACTGTAGGACGGTGAATTTGCGCGAATCGAAGTGATTTCTGTCGTTTCAGTTGTAATTGAATCAAAGGCCGATTAGGGAAATGAATATGTGAATCGTGATGGTGGTTGAGTTTTCGAATAGATCGCAAGTTCGGAAAACGATGTTCGTCTCGCTGTAATTGTGGTATTCGTAAGACGTACCTGCTTGTCGTTAGTTTCCGTGTATCAGAGGATGTGATTGAAAATTTGGCCTCGTAACTTAGATTCGAGTAAAGTTTCGTGATCTTCTTGTTATTTAGAGGTCGGTCGTCAAAGTGAAGTCGAAGTTGAAAGTAAATTGTGTAAAACGTAATCTGAAGTAAAGATTTTTTGAAGTGATTCTTGAGAAATGATTTTATGGATTCTTTCTGATGAATTTATTTTCCGAAGTTGTAATTATTTAAAGGAAAGAGAGAGAGAGAGAGAGAGAGAGAGAGAGAATGTGTTTTTTTTATTCAAAGATATTCTTAGTGTTATCGTGACAAAGGGGAAAAATCTATAACTCATCGGGTATACATCCACGCGTTCTTTTTTCTATGTATCTCTTTATCATCATTTCTTTTACAATCTGTACGTGCTATATTGAAATTATTTTCAGAAATTACTACTCTTTATGTCTATGCTTTTAAATATCCTGCGGTAGTATTTTCTGAATGCCTCGAGCTACTATCCTATTTACGTAGTAATCGAAAATGTATAGATAGATGGAGGACCGAATGGATATAAAACCTCGACGAATAAACGCGAGAAAATCAATTCTATTTAATTTAGTATTAACGTGGAATTTCATAAGAAACTTTTTTAATGTTAAATTATGATAAATTAGTGTATTTAATACTAATTTATGTAATTTCTCTGATAACACGTAGAGTTATAGTTTTTCAATTAACAGTTTAATTTACAACACTATGAATTAACTTCAATCGTATCCAGAAACGTCGTCAGCTGCACAAATCTTATTAGTACGTACATCTACGAATAATGGGGTGGGGCATATAAATGGGGCATATATAATATTTCAATATTTCTATTACGCGTAACATTTATAAACAATAATATTCGGAATAACGCTATCAAACGGTAAATATGGAACAATATGTTTGATTATAGCGATACTTTCACTATTTTCAATATATATTTATACCTCTTTAATTTTATTAAATTATGACGAGTTTAATAAACCATAATAATATTATGAATTAAATGTATCAATCAAAAAGATTACAAATTTCGTAAATTTTGCATCCTTAAAGATCGAAAAATTTTAGTCTCCATTAGTACTGTCTAATATGGAAATTATCGAAATTTGATCGTTCCTCTGTTTGAAAATTTCGTTTGTATGTTTAGTAATGTTTAATTAATAAATTACGTAAACACGACAAGATAGCAATATAATATAATAACTAAGCGTCCAATGTAAGGTAGCGTAAAACATACAGAGCGAAAGGCTAGAAATAAGAATGCAACAATTTCTTTGTAATACGCTATCGGCCTAAAGCACAAATAAATTATTATTACCATTATTATCATTCATTTATATGACAAATATAACGTGGTCGGATAAAAGGTAGATAAAAATATTCTCAATTTAATATTTTTAAAGCTATAAAATAGTTTTTCTACGAGAACATTGTTCCAAAGAATGTAATTTTACGCCTAATGAGTTTATCGTGATTAGTATTCGGAAGTGAACCTTGCTATTAATATTGGCTTTAAAATAGGGTGGCAGTCTGGGTTCAGAGGAATCTTATGACGACATGCGACAACTTGTTGGGGTAAGAAATATAGCTAATTAACTAGAATTTATATTCGATCGATCGTAGTTTATGTCAGAGTTAAATAAGCGTGTGCATGAATTTTGCATGAAATAATTTATCCTCTCGCCAACTTTCGTTTTGTTAGAATCAATATCTAGGATTGATATTTTGTAATTGTATGAAATTAAATATATGATACGAAGAATGGAAAATAACGAATTTCGTCGGTTACGATGATTATTAATTCAAATTGGAACGTTGAAAATCGATCAGTGGATTTCAATCATTCTGAATGAAATCACACTACAATATGATATTTCTATATATATGTATAATATAAAGTCCTATTGAGCGAATATTCCATCGATCGAGCATCGTGCTAACAGAATATTTTATCATTAAAATGTTCATTCGCATAACGTTTTCGACGCAAAGATATCCTATGCAAATATGATTTTGGTTATTATTAATATATAATTTATATAGTAACATACGTATATACGAATATTAGATAGTTGAAAGCTTGGACGTGGTAAATCAAAGGTTTTATAATTTATGAAATCTTTCGACGAACGATTCGATCTTTTTTTTTGTTGCCTCGAATAACAAGAATTTTATTAAATTAAATCGGTACTTGTAGATTTCTGTACTTTGACAAGAAACTTTCACTTATTTTCTTTTATCGCTGTATGCTCTTTGATATAACTAATTCTTGTCAAATCATATTCTACTTTTACTATTTTTCTTTCTTTTTCTAATTTATCTTATTTCTTATCAATATAAACGAGATATAATTTTATAGGAAAAGAACGAAGAATCTGGAAAATTCAATAGTCTACCTCTGGCCAGTTTTAATTTCATCAATTCCATCATTGGCAGTGGCGTTATTGGTAATTCGAATATACAATATTATTCAAAAAATCCTTCAACACCGAATTATAAAGTAAAATTCGTATATAAAATTCGTCATTGTAATTGAATGTAATACAATTATATGAAATATATTCGTTTTATCTACGCATGTCAATTTGTGTGGAATAAAAAGCGGTTGTGTTCAAAATTCCAAGTATGTATCTTAATATCTAGTCGACACTTCTAATTAATGATTCCTTTCTGCGAAATTTTAATGACTTCCTCATATTTATTCAGCATCTCACGTTATCCAGCTATTCCCATATATAACTTTAGTTTCAACTTATCTTCGTTTGTAAATTAGAAATGAGGCACACTTTATACAAAAAGGCAAATATACATATAGTATACGTTTATACGTACATAGGAGATTATAGGTTTGCATCCGAAGCCTTTGGTTTGTATCAAGAACCTTGGCCTTCTTTAAATTTAGGGATTCGTATCAGTTTTATCTTTTTCAGGAAAAAGCTGTTGGCTCGATGCCTACTCCCTTTGGATCATCTCGCATCGGACGAATGATTCATCAGGGATCTCCTATTTATGTAACCATCGTGTTCGTTCGGTTAACATGTTACGGGATGGAAAACGATTTTTAACAGTGATCTCATTTATTACTTAATAATAATGTCAGTGAATCGACGAGTTGCAAGTTGTAAATTACGAACGCCTCGTTTATAATCTTTACAAAAATTTCGTAATTTACAAAATTTATTTGTAAAGTCTCATTCTTTTTATTGCCAATATTTTGTTATATTTGATATTAACAACTTGTACGTTTCGACTCATCAAATTTCTCTAATAATATTAATTTAATTATACAATGTATAAGAAGGCCCTAATATTTAACTTATCCTAAATCTTTCCAAATAACATTGATAGCTATGAAGATATATTTCACCATCTGTTATGTATTTATATCGCAGTATCGTAACGATAAAAATCTATCAAATAATACTCATTTTATTTTTTAAGAGACAAAGTAAAGATTATTTCGGTGTTTAAGGAATAACAATTATTTCGAATCGCACGAAGAAACGAAAGAAGGAGGAAACATTGATTAATACAATTTCCAGGTATACCCTACGCTCTTCATCAGGCTGGATTTGGCCTCGGGATAGTATTATTAATACTAGTAGCAGGCCTCACTGATTACTCTTTAATTTTAATGATTAGGAGCGGAAACATTTGCGGTGAAATGAGTTACCAGGGTTTAATGAGAGCCAGTTTCGGTCGTACAGGATTCTATATTCTTACGACTCTGCAGTTCATTTATCCATTCATAGGTATATGCATCTTTTATAACAGCGAGATAGTAGTCATAGTAACGATTAATCCTATTGTTCTCTTCGATTCTTCTTCAATATCGTATCGTCTTTTCAAATTTTGAAATACATTTTGAAATACATTGACGAAAGATAGTAAAGTGTTTATATATCGTATACTAAAATGAAACATTCAAACGTTATCTTACGTTTCGATCCTGCCGCGGTCTTCAAATTTTATCATTTAATCTCACTTTAGTTTCAACCCTGCAAGAAGACTTTTAATGCTTCGATGAAAACCTTAGCATAAAGTTGTAGCGCGAAATCACGCGTATCAATAACGATCCTTTCATATTTTTCACAAATTAAAGAAATTTTGTAACCGTAGAGAAAGTATAGTTTGGTCCAAAATGATTTTCATATCCGGCCATACCATATATCCTTGGAGGATAACAGGGTTTTAATCGTTTATTACGAGAATTAGAATCGCGATTGCGAGTCTTTTCTATTAAAGTTAAATCATCGACCTATTTTATTACCTAGAATTATATAAAACTATGTATTACGAAAATATTTACCTATTATGTTCCATAATTATATGTAGATATCAAAGTTTCAAGTAAAGCAAATAAATTTGAAGTAAAAAAAAAAAAAGAAAAGAAAAGAAAAGAAAAAAAAGAAAAAGAAAAGAAAAAGAAAGGAGTTTGGTGAACTTTCTGAAGCAGATGTCTGAATGAAAGCAACATATCGGAAAATACTCGCTTTCGCGCTCCATTGGGAAGCTCGTTTGGAAAGCTTTGGAGTGCAACGGCTCTTGTATACAAGAGGCCACCATTGGTACAGTAACATATTCGTCTTTTCCTTTTCAGCGATGGTCTCTTATAACGTCGTTGTTGGCGACACGGTGACGAAAGTGCTAATAAGGGTAACAGGGTTGAGCGAGACAAGTATTTTCGCTCATCGTCAAGTGGTCGTCTTGTTCGCGACTGTTTGCATCACTATACCGCTGTGTCTTTATAGAAATGTTGCTCGTTTAGCCAAGATCTCGTTTCTTTCGTTGGTCTGCGTTGGTTTCATTCTATTGGCTATTTTAATTCGGATGGGTACGATGTCAGCAATTGTGTGAGTAATCTTTCAAATTTCCTTCCTCTTCTTTCAAAATTCTTTTTCACAACTTTCCTTAACATACACTTCTTTTTTTCAAAAATTACTTGTTTATAGCTGCACGATCGCGTAAAACCTTTCAATTTTTCTACGTTAACGGCGCAAGAAACAAAGTATGCCACTTTTTCACATCGTATTTGTATTACACGTACATTACGTTCGTTTGCTGTGCAATATTATCGCTTACTTTTTTTCTATCTCCTTCTTCTCTTCCTTTTCTATTGACGATAAGCGACGACAATCCCTAGGCAATTAAACGTGGAATTGATTCCATTTTCAGGCCAAGCCAAGAGGATAGTTGGCGATTCGCGAATTTCCCCGGCATTATTCCATCCGTTGGAATTATGGCATTCGCCTTTATGTGCCACCATAATACATTCCTTATCTACGAGTCTATAGAAAGGGCTACTCAACAAAAGTGGGACATCGTCACCCATTGGTCGCTCTTCACTTCTTTCGTGATCGCAACAGCTTTTGGAATCATCGGATATGCCACGTTTACCGCGTACGTTCAGGGTGATCTTATGGAAAATTATTGTTGGGACGATGATCTCATGAACTTTGCCAGAGTCATGTTCAGCGGGACTATTCTACTTACTTTTCCCATTGAATGCTTCGTCACGAGGGAGGTGAGTTATCTTAATTTTGGCAATGTCCTTTCTCAAGTTCTAGGCCAGTATTAAAATTCTTTAAGAATTACTCGCGTTATATATTCATTTTTTCCTTCGATATCACAAAATATTTTAAGGCTATTTGTGCTTTTTCTAAATGTTGAACATTAATATTTCGCGATTAGACAAATACATTAAATTATTCGTATTGTATACTTTATCTTTTAAACATAGAACATCTTCTTAAAGACTCCTCGTTGTAAAAATCTATCGTAAAGATTAATATCTAACAGCTAAATAACTGTACTTGCTTTGGATTTGAATTGCTACAAAAATAATTGCAAAAATTTACTTCAAAAATTAATATTTAGTGGTAAACCAAAAATTAGAATTGGACGGGGAGAGTAAAGAGAAGGAGAAGAATTTAGAGAAATTTTCCATAAATGCATGAATATCCGCGATTATCTAACGATAATACATGAAATCTAATCTGCCCGTTAAAACGATTATTTAATAAATTTATACAAAAAATTTTATACAAGATTAAAAGTTCAACGTAAGGTAAAAAGATTTGTAAAAATTTGTTCCAGGTAATACTGACAGCGATCAAAGGAACAGATGAGCTCGAAGATCATACTGCATACGTCCCTAACTCCGACCGGAAATATTTGATAATAACTTTGTCGATAGTGGTTGTCGCATACCTGATCTCGATGTCAACAGATTGTCTCGGTGTGGTTCTCGAATTGAATGGAATCCTCGCTGCTGTACCTCTAGCTTATGTTCTACCTGGCCTGTGCTACCTCAAACTCGAAGATGGACCAATTCTTTCCTCCAAAAAGCTTCCGGCGCTTGGTTTGATGTCCGCTGGCGTGTTTGCCGCGGTCTCTGGTTTATTGTTGCTGATCCTGAACAACGATACTTCCAGTTCCTGCGTGCATGGACAGGTAATGCCGTATTGTATCGAGGGTATGAATAGCACGAGTTTCGATTCAAGCATGAAAAGTACCATCAGTCCGATATAATCGAGCACGTTTGAATTAGCCGAGGAATTTTCAAAAGCTTGTATTCAAAACAGATAGCTTTGCGATGCTCGAAGTTGCGGTTTCAACTTCAAGTCAAAGGAATTTCAATTTTCTCTGTCTTTCTTTCTGGTTTCTTTTTGGTTTTTGTTTTTGGTAATCGAAGGCCACAAGTGTGAAGGAGCATGATAAGTCACGTTTTCTGTTTATTATGGAACAGCGATTTTTAAATTCAATATGTTGTTCAACTATTCTTTCGTTTGATCTTGGAATTGAGTACGTGTCTTTCTTACTTTTTTATTTGTTAAAAAAAATTTATCAAAAAAGAATATATATATATATATATATATATATATTAATAACATTAGTATTAATCAAATTAATTTCTTATATAATAATTTCGCTTATTTTCAAAAAGCTTACATATTTATAACCATTCATCCATTATTTTCTTCTTCGACCATTTCATATTAAAATACTCTTTTTTAGCCACCAAATGAGATAAAAGTCAGAAAATTATCAAAAATAAATTATCTCATTATATTCTTTCCATGTGATTTTCGATCTTCGATCGAAATAGGATAAGGTATAAAATTAGACTGCGGAGATTTATGCAATGTCATGCCTTTTATGAGCAATTATGAAAAAAAAGAGAGATTTACTAAATATGATAACAAATACTGTACTTTGGGTATTACATGTATATGTATTTTTGAATATCGTGACCACCCTGTGCTTTCTTGCACCTTTAAATTTTCCACAAGCGCATAAAAGTCCGCAGTCTACTTATAGTAAATCATGCTTTAACATTGGTGAAGCGTTATTGCATTATGGGCAGTAGCATTATTATTATTATGGGAACAGAGGGGGGTAGGATTCTGTTTGGTTAAATCGAGAAATGAAAATCATAAGCTTTCTCTTTCACGGGTGAAATCTACGTGCTTACGTACGCTGTAGATATTATAGTAATGAAACTACCAAAAAATTTTTGGGGAGGGGGGAAATATATTATGCTGAACAAACGAAAACACGATGAAAGTTTAAATACGTTATAATACACGATATACCATGAGTAGATTGAAGAGACAACGATTTGTTAAATATATCAGCACTTTATCCTGTGGAAGGCGTGAATTTAAATATTTTTCAAATCAGAAAACTATAGACAATATCGTAATATATGATCTTGCGTTGCGCACATTTCTTTCGGTGTTGCAAAACCATTAATTGCGACGAGATTAATAGAAATCATGCCTAGCTCTTTCCTTAATTAATTTTAATATTTTATAATACGAGTCGAGTCAACTGAAACATCTTATGATTAACGATGATTTAAATCTTTTAATTCCATAGAATCGTACCTGTTATGTTCCTTTTTTACGGCCTAAAATATTTTTTATCAATATTTAGTTCATGGTATTTTTAATATTTAAAATTTAATATTTAATTGTTCGATTTAGCGGTACTCGGTAAAAAACATCGTAATTTTTCTGAACCTTTTAATCGATAAAAATGTATCTTGTTCTTATAATTATTAAATTACTGATTCGCAAAATGCTTGATAGCTGGAATTTACGTGTACCTGGGTGAACATACATACCGATATAAAATACGTACGATTGATCCGACGAATACATAAGTAGCTTTATAAATGGCAGTGTTGCAGTTGATTGCAAATGCAGGGATTGAATGGTGGGTGAGAAATTATTTACCCGAGTCGTAATCGTTTCGTTCCAAACAGGCAACGTATAATTATACCGAAGCTAAAGATGCTGTTGGACGAATTAATTGCAAATGCCACATTTAATTGCTTGCAGATGAAGCACGTTATTTAGCCGACGTAGCAGTGTAAGGTGTTCCATGAAATGATAGATTTTCTATTTAAATTTAAAAGGCATATAGTATTTATTGATAAATATAGCTGCCAATAAATTAGTATTCATATAGAGCCATGAAACTACTTTTGATTGATTAATTTCATCAAACGATGATATTAATATTGACAGAAAGACCTATTTTGATGAAACGAAAAATTAAAGAAAAAGATGGAAAGCAGGGAACTAAAGAAATGGGAAAAAAGTATAGCGATGGATCCGAGCATGATGGAAAGCATCGAATAGGAAATTCAAGAGAAAATTCTATTCTTTCTTTTTAATGATGAGTTGATATATGAATAATGGAACAGGACGCGTAATATCGAGAAAAAATATTATTTCTATCGAATATCAACTCTCGATGTAACTTGATATATTGTTTGTCGATCAGAACGATATTCATTATAATCAAATAAATAATATTAATAAGCTGTTGCGACACTATTTTTCGAATCTTTATCATAGGGGCATATTACGAAACAAAGGGTAGCATACCAAGATTTTGTATTAAAAAAAAGAAAGAGGAACAATATGATACAATGGTCTTTTCATTTGATATTGCATTGAAAGTATCGAAAATATTTTGTAAGGTGAGAAAGGATTTACTTAATTGCAGATCATTCCACAGTTTTTTATTTTCTTTTACACGGTTTGTCCACTATTCAGCAATTTGTTTGCACAGTTGATATATTTCTAAACATAGTAAATACGTCTATAGCGTATACGTATAGTCCATAGTAACGCGTTTTTCTTCTTTTTCCATCTCTTTTTTTTTTTTTTGTTTCTTGATTTTAATACGAAATTGAATTATATTTGCTTTCTAAAAGAGTTTAGCCGTAACATAGGTGAAATATACAAGATATTTCGTAGGATCGGTGCAATCAAAAAAGTAGATATTTGAAAATCTGAAACAAGATAACTTACTGGAGTTTTCAACAACACGCAGTTATCTTTACCTTCCTGTTTTCAATATAATTATTCGATAAACATTCAATTTTTATTTCTGCAAGCCAAATAAAATAGTATAATCTTCACAATACAAAATAAGTGTGTGTGTATGTGTGCGTATGTTATGAAAAATAAAGTCAATTTATGTAATAAAATTTGCAAACAGTTATCTTGTTTTAGACATAGAAATGTTTGACTTTTTAATTGCATTAAATCCTAAGAAGTGCAACGTATTAGGCCTAATAGGTATTAACTAATATACATGAAAGAGTATAATTCGCGTAGAGGGGGGATATAAAACAATCAGAGACCACGATAACGAAAGTATTTGTCGAAAATCGATAAAGAATCTAATTACTTAAATTACGCTCCAGTTGAAATCTTTATGCTTATTATAAAGAGTTCGCGCAAAATCTACCGGGTGTCCGTAAAATTTGTATTTTGTATATCTGTATATCCTGTATATGTGTGTATCTATGTGTACTTATCTCTCTGTCTAACTATATAGAATATATATATATATATATATGTAACAAAGTATTATTATGGTGCAAACGAAAGTATTATATCTTAGAATATTTCTGTATTTTCATAAAATAATGTTATTAAAATTTATTATATCATTTTTAATTGTAATCTCCATATATTATATATATCTATATATATATATATATATATTATAAATGAGAAATAGTTTCCATTTTCACAGAATATAATATGAAAAATAAATCAGTTGTTTCTTTTTATAGTAAAGGAATCTCAAGCGATGTAATACTCTCATCTATGCTAATACATTAGACCATGTATTTCAAAAATGAGCTAATATTACGACGATTTTTTCGATCGTAATTCTATACGAATTTTTTACATTTAAAGTAAGGTCCTCAATTTTTATTAATACTTCGTATAGATGTAGGAATGTATCAGCGAAAGCATGTAAAACTTTAGGAAACCGTGAATATATTAAAAAACCAAAGTTTCAAGAACTATAAGGTTCGTGTAACAGTTAGAAATTCTTGAAAGTCTTCTGGAAAGTCTTTTAATAAGTAAAATTAGCCAAAAATGGTTGCTATATATATCTGTCAAAAATTATACAAAAAGTTTGAAATGTGGTAAAATTCTTAAAATTATCTTTCATTTGGAAAAGATCTTTTAATCAATTTAATAAATTTTTTATTTCTTAGAAAAATCACGAGCTATTCTAATTATATTAACGTAGAAATTTTAAGACTTTTCCGAGTCTTTTCACTTCTTCTTATGTTTTTACCTACATTTTGTCAAAGTTGGACTTCTTTGGTTTTCAAATAGTTTTTCTAAATTAGAAAGATCTATTAACATTTTGGCAAAATAGAATATATAAGAAAGCGGAAACACTGTAATTAAAAATATAACACGTACTACTAACTCGCTAACAAAAGAGTAGCTATATAATGCACAACAAGTTAAATTATATTCTGCGGACACTCGGTATTTTCTTATGGAATCAAAAGAGTATATAAGATTAGAAATTGAACATGAGCGATGTGAAACAACAACAGCAAGCAGCAGCAACAATAACAAACAAAAACAGTCATTATTGACAATCGCGCATTACAGACCAAGAACTACAAAAAAGAAAGACGTAAAGCAAGAAACGATAATTTGAATTCAGTCAGATGGATTCCGTAGAGAATGTATAAAAAGAAGAAATCGCAGAAAGAAAATTAAGATATTCGAGAAGATACAACAGGTTCCTAATTCTCTTCTTAAATCGCAGTCTTTCGTTTACAATCGTGATCATACTTTTCTATGATTGCTTCGCTCTATTTGCATAAAAAGAAACAAATAAATTTTTACACGCATCATCTATTTTTCAATCACTTATTTTTACAATTATACTGTACAAAACTAAATCTAACTAATGCCCAAACAGAGCTACCTATCAAGGAAAGAAATTCAAGTCTATTTTAAACGAAGTATTTTCCAATGGGTTTAAATATTTTAATCGATTAATACACAATTACTCTATTACGATTTATAAGTTTTGCACATGTTCGTTTTTTAAGACTATCGCCATTTCTTCCGAAAGAAATTCCCTTTTCTAATGTTTTAATATTTTTTAATTGCGTAAAGAATGCACAAAACTGAAAAAAGATTGCTCTGAATATATTGTATATAGCCGATATTCTTTCTTCTGATATAAGGATATAGTGCAATAATCTATTGTGATCTAACCCGTTAGATATAGTATCTTTCTTGGAATGTATATTTTTTCCTTGGAGAAACTGCTGCGACGACCTTTCAGAAAACAGATGCTTTATTTTTTAAAACAACAAAGAGAGATTTATTACTGTTCATACAATTATATGAATATATAGAGATATGTATGTGTGTATATATTGCAATCTAACGGGTTATGAACGATGTTAATAACATACCTAAGATTGTTCTATCATTCGTTGCGAACTGTTTATCGTTGAGCAAATGGAAACTTCCATTTCGTCGAAACCAGGACGAGTGATTACTCAGCGACAGACATGATATTGAAAAATTGAATAAACAATTGGTTAGTAATAACAAATTTTCAAGTACTATCTGCTTCAAAATGAAACTGTATTTGTATACAATAATTAATAATTGTATATAATTAAAAGTATATGATATTATATAGAAATGTAGGAAGTTGATTGATTGATTTTGTTCTCAAAAATTATTTAATAGAAGCGAAAGGAAATGACGTATTGGATAAAAGTACAGCGGAAAGTTTTGCTAGTAACGTTACCGTAATCTGGAAACTTGCCTTTCTTAATGCGCTTAATTTAATATAATTTACGTATATAAAGAAATATTATTTTAATAAAAAGATCTCTTTTTAATTCGACTGATATTTTAGAATTAAATTCAAATGAAATACAAATGATATTAAAATAAGATGCGTGCGCAACTGGCTTTAACATCAGAATATAATTTCTTGATAAACATGTTTTCTTTCTATCGTTTGTCGTATATTATGAAATATACACACACGCACGCACGTATGCACGCACGCGCGCACACACACACGTTTTATAATTTTATAAGAATAATTTTGTCAAATTAATATTTTTTGGAATAAAAATATATATTAGTTCCAATCTCGATTTTCAAGGGAATATAATATTGAAAAGTATAGAGAAACAAAAAGAAAATCCATCAGATGTGTAGTTTGAGTTTTGCTCCAGTGAAAGGTGCGTTGCAAAATTGTTGTTAGAGAATCTATGAATAAATGCAAGTGTATTTACTCTGTGATACGTGTACAGATAGTCTATTTGTATGTTTCGTTGAAACAAGTCTATATTTAAAATGCTCTATTGTAAAGTTGATTGAATTTGAAATGAATAAATTCGAACAATAAAAGAACGGAAAGCGTTTAAAATCAGAATTAAATATTTTTCTATCTTTTCCCTACCTTTCTCCTTCCTTCTTTTTTCTCTGCACTCTCTTTCTTTATTCTGTTATTTTACTTGTAGAAAATCTTAATCCTAAAGGCAGATATTTGTATACACATGTTAATACATCATACCGCGCATGTGCGTGCGTATTATGGCGACATCTAAACTGACATTTAAAATACATATAATATAAATACATGTGTATTCTTTATGTATTTCTAATAGATGCACATATAAATGAGTATTAAATAGTACGTAATTATTTGTATAACGTATACAAATAAATATGTTCGCTGTATGTTCAGTGAATAACATAAGAAGTAAAATGTACTTTTGATGTTGCTTTGAGGACAAAACAACTTATTAATTTTTTATACAGGATATAAATAGAGGTTAAAAATAGAAAATAGAATTATAATCTCTTGAAATAATTTTAATTCCTATATAATCGGCCACATAATCTTTTCTGTGAAACGATGTTTCTTATTTAAAATTTATTTATAAACTATTTATAGTATCATATGTACTGTATGTGCTTATATCATTATATTTCACTATGAATTGTATTTCTTATCATATCTTTTATGTAGATATCGATTTTGTGATCTTCTTCATACTTATAATTATCAAATAGCTATTCAAATTTCATCTGATGTTTTGTTATTAATTTTGAACAATTCCTAGTCACAAATGCATCGAACAAGAGAAATATTCAAAAACATTGTCGGTTTCCTAGGAGGGGGAGATCGAGTCATAGCTTGACTCCCAAATGCATTAAAATGGAAGTTTCGAAAAACGAGCAATTAGTTGATACGTATGAGAAAATTTATGGAGATGAATGCCGAATCTGTTTAAAAAAAGCTGTTGAAATTTGTGAACTTTTTAGAAATGGGGACGCTATTCCTCGAAAACTTATGGCCGTTGCTTCTGTACAGGTTAGTTTGTATCACTTTTTCCGATAATAACATATTAAAAACTAATTCCTTGAAATTTTATTCCCTTCTTCTGTACATATGCTTTTGATATTAATATTTAGTATGTTTTTCATGCCTTTCAAAAAAACTTTTTCAATCTATATGTGACCTATATCAACAACAACTAATTGAAGCCAACAATATTTAGAAAGAAATTTGAAATTTTGAAAAATATAATCATGATAGAAATCATGTTATAACGAATTTAAATAAATATGTTGTATACAATGTAGTAACATTTTTCATAGTTCTTTTGTAAATTATATGTTTGTGTAGATTTTATTTATTAACATTAAAGAAATACATATATGTCGTTTTAGGTCGAAGAAGGAGACGGTTTACCACCAGTGATTTGTTTGCCTTGTAACCAGCGTTTAGATGCATCCTATGATTTTAAATGTCAGATACAAAATTCAGATAAGAAGCTCCGTCAAATTCTAAAACTGAAATCCTCTTCTAACGATTCTGTTACCAGTGCCAGCAGCATAGTTACAGCAATAATCGCAGATGTGATATCTAGTGTAATATCTTCTGAAAAAGAAAATACAGAAAAGCAAGAAGTTTGTTCTACAAATTTCTGCTCTGATAATTTTTGCTTTACGAAAGATGAAACAGCTTTCTGCCTCAATTCAGAGAAGAACTTGTTTTGTTACGAAAAGGAATCGTCACACAGTCGATTAAATGATACAGAGCAAAGAAAGAGCCTAGAAAATGTAAATGTTTATAAAAGTTTATTAGAGGATGATTCTGTAAGGCAAATTGATTCGATAAAACAAGAGTTTGCTTTATTAGACGATCATATGGTACAAACTAAAGATGTTCCATTAAAAGAAGCGAGTATCGAAGAAAGTCAACAGATGTCAGAATCAAAGATAGATAGTATTCAAGATGACGACGATGATGAAAAACCATTAATTTCACGCACAACTAGATTACGCTGTACACAATGTATCAAGTCTTTTCGTACAAAAGTTGCCTTACAAAGACATGCCATTGTACATAAACGTAAAACCAAATTACGTTATGTTTGTTATGTTTGCGATAAACAATATTCTACACTTGCAAAAGTGAAAAATCATGTTGCAATTTGCCACGAAGCTCGCGATAGAAAAGAAAATATTCAACATAAGAGAATTAGTTACGAGCAAAATAAAGCAATCGCGAGTGTACAAGATAAAAGGATTAGTAGTAATGTCCAAGTAAGTATCTAAATTCGATTTTAGATAGACTTTGCCCAAGATTTTTGGCCAAGGAAGATCATTGCAGCTATTATATTTTTTGCTATAAATTAATTTAAGGTCGTCGTATTGTCATATTTCAGGATAAAAGAACAAAAATACAAAAAAATGATGACTCTCCTAAGGAACAACGAAAAAACTTAAAATTTACTTGCAAAGTTTGTTCAAAACAATTTACTTATCAAAAATCTTTTATCACACACGCTAAAAATCATCCAGAGTATAAAATGGATGAATTGGATGATTCGTTTCAATGTTGGGTAAAAGAAAGAAGTACAGAAACTATGATGGAAGAAGAAGAAAATGAAGAAGAGGAAGACGAAGAGGACGAGGAAGATGAAAACCTTCCTGCTGAAAGTTTACAGTGCACTCAGTGTGGGAAATTATTTGCAACAAAAAGAAATCTTAAGAGGCATGTCTCCACACATAGTGGATTGAAATATACGTGTGAAACATGTGGTAAAGGATTCTCAAGAGTGGATAAATTAAAAGATCACGAACAATCAAAGCACAAGGTTGAATTATTTGATAATTCTGATTTGGATGATAAAGAGGACACAGACAATGTAGTGAATAAAGGTGACTGTTTAGAAGGAAGGAAGAAAGTAAGTAAGTTATTAAACTTACGAAACTCGAAACTTGAAACTTTTCTCTATTTTTAAAGTAAAGTAATTTCTTCAATAATATTGGAATATTATTTTAGGATCGTCATAATAGACCTCACAAATGTGCAATCTGCCCTAAATCGTTCGCGCAAGCTCAATCGCTAGCGAATCACATAGAACGTCATAAGCGGGTAAAAGAAACTCAAAAAAGATTTCTTTGCGAAGTCTGTAGCAAGTGTTTTGCACAGAGTGGTTCTCTAGTTGCGCACATGCGTACACATACAGGAGTTAAACCATACGTTTGTAATGTGTGTAGTAGAGCATTTACAAAGAGCACTTATCTACAATTGCATCTACGTACTCATAGCGGTGAAAAACCTTATATTTGCCAGTACTGCAGCAGGGCGTTTGCACGTGCTAACACATTAGCACGGCACATAACAATGCATACAGGGGAAGCAAAATATCATTGTCAGATTTGTACAAAATCATTTAGAAGACTGACTTCGTTAAATGAACACACTTACACGCACACTGGGCAGAGACCATATGCTTGTAAAATTTGTACAAAGAGATATAACAATGCTGGCTCACTTTACGCGCATAGAAAGAAGTGCAAGGCGCAGCAATTATCTAACCCTGGATTTGCGGTATCCGTGGAAACCTGTACTGTATCAGAACAACAAGAAGTAGATGTTCCACAAGTTTTGATCTATTCCCACAGGAAATTAGTAGAGGACGCAACTGTTGGGCAAGTTACGCCCACACCACAGTATATGCTCGCAAATGTACACAATCAGAAGAATTTGGGATCAAATATTATACAACCGTTTCCAGTGGATGATTCAAATGTTTATACAATTAATACGAAGCAATTTAAGAATCCCTATTATACAATTTATCCAAACATGTAAAATAATAATGCGCGCGCGTGTGTGGGAGATTGATTAAAGAATACCTTTTTTAGAGCTACTCGTCTGGTCTTTTTTTGTCCTGCTTTTTTTCTTACAGTTACCGAATAAAAATGCGAAAATAACGCGTAAGGTGAGAGAGACTTATAAGGTGGTACATACTATAGAGTAAATAAGTAAATAAATACAAGATAAAAATACATGTAAAATTGAAGCTTTTAAAAAATCATTTAAGCCTAATATTCTTAATTGTGAAAATTATAAAACGACATTTGGTAGTGCGGTGGTCCTAAGAATTTTTAATTTACACGTACTTTGATAGGTTATAGTTCAAAAATTTTAGGAAACAAATTTTAATCTATGATTATAAAGAAAATAATTTTATGAAGAAAGGTAATATCAATGGATTCAATTATATTTTTACAAACAGCTGTATAATCCCTTCCAGGAGATATACTTAATATAATACTATTGAAATATACATGTAAATAAGGTTTTTACAAAACGTACGATACTGTCGTCATTTTATACTGACAAATACTTTTATATAATACGTTATTTCATATTCTTTAACAGTCATCACACATAGACATATAACTACAATCTTAAGACTCATCCTTCTTTACCCGAAGAGTCTGTATCAGATATGTTGTCTCTGTTCGTATCTGGTGAACTTTCTCTTAATTTTAAATTTGGTTAGTTTCTCGAACAAGATAACTATTACCACAGAAGTGCGAAATTAGTTTTAGCTTGTAAAAACTATTTAAATTATAAAAAAGACTATCGTAATAAATCGTTGAAGGCGTTGATTTACAATAAAAATTAACAAATTATTCAATTTGATTGTATTGTAATGGAAAAATCACTTCCCATCATATCAGCAAACCGTTTCTGTACGATCGATTGTCAGCACCTTGCCAAGTGTATGCCAACAGGTATACGAGGAACACACGACCATGCGTGAGCTTATTTATGTTTCAACTGCCGTACCGTGAAGATAGTAAAAGTGAACTTTTGCGAATTAAATTATCAATTTATAACATTTGCGCTATTAATTTGTAACATTTAAGCTTTAAATTGCAACATTAAAACTATTAATTTGTAACTATTTACCATTAATTTATGATACTTAAACTATTAATTTTGAACATTTAAACTATTAATTACTGAGAATCTACTATTAATTAATCACATCTAAGTTATTAATTTACATATCTTCATACACAGGAGATCGTAAATTAACTACGTGTAGCGAAAATTATGCGAAAATTATGCGAAAATTCGATGAATTAGAAAGATACATATGTCTGTCCTTGTCGCGCAATAGTGCGCTCCTTGTCTACTACCAATGCTGCCATCTATCGGAGCCGGCTGGAACTGCGAGGAGTATAGAAATTACCTGAAGGTAACTCAACTGCTGTTAGACAAGGAGAGCTACACTCTGCGACAAGGACGGACACGAGTTACGTCACAGACAAGGACAGCTGCATTGTGCGACAAGGACGGCCATACGTTACGTCACAGACAAGGACAGCTGTATTGTGCGACAAGGACGGACATACGTTACGTCTGAGACAAGGACAGCTGCATTGTGCGACAAGGACGGACATACGTTATGTCACAGACAAGGACAGCTGTATTGTGCGACAAGGATAGACGTACTTCTCCTTCTAATTTCACGATTATTCGTTAATTACTCTTTTCCCTGGTAAAATTCGCGAACTTTTAGGATCGTACGACAAAGATAGAACCACTGGCAAGATTCACCCACCATTTTCGGTCGGAATTTCCGTTTAATTAATTAGTTATCGACAATTATCCTAGCGAGTGTCATGGTTACAGCGGTACGTGTCTGCGATGTTTCATAAGTATCAACCTTTTGCGGGATTAATTCACCCTCTAAGGAATTTTAGAAGCTTCTTTAGATTCTGTACTGAGTTCTCCGTTCACAAAAGATCGTAAATTAACTACATGTAGCGAAAATTATGCGAAAATACTACCATACTAAATGATACGAAAAAATTCACTTTTATATAATTATCTGTCAACGTCATATTCAAAAAATGATGTAGTCTTCGAGTGATTATTTAATAAAAAGGAAAGGATGAGAAAGAAAAGCAATCGAATTGTTTCATTCCTTCCAAAACAAATCTTGAGTTAGATAAATCAAACAAATACACTTCTGGTCATTGAATTCATTTATCTCAACGTCAACTATTGTATTATATGATCGGAAAATCCTTATCAGTAAGGACATAAGTATGCATCGCAGGACAGATTCGAATAGGCGGAACTCTACCGGATATTACAATTACAAATTACAAACGTTATTAAATAAAACGATGTAAGTAATTAAATTAACAATTGAGCAGTAACAACATTTTAACATAATCTTATGTTAGAAACAGAATTAAAACGGAACTATCTGTGTGAGAATATCAGATTTATATGTATACTTAATAACTAACATAATTGTTGAACAACGTATATGCTTGAAATTGTGTTATGAATATTTATTAACCGGTATAAAATATTCTGCCGAGTTGCAAAAATTAAAAATGTTGTAAAATAATTGCAATTGTTACAAATTGAAATATTATCTAAATTCTTCTCCCAGTATAATAGATGACCATTCTTGTCCATGGGCCA
>JACXIV010000054.1:183701-222268 GCA_014737475.1 Bombus confusus | reverse complement strand
TTTTTTTTTTTTCTTTTTTCTTCCCAAGCTAATTTACAGCAACTGTTACGAGCGTTCTTTTTGCGCAATTTAATCCGAATTTGTCGGTATCAAAAGACGACGCCACGAAACGCGCCGGGACTACCCGTGTATCAACAATTACACGCCAAGACTTTCACCTTAATCGGTCGACACACGGCTCGGCTGGTACTACAATCTCGGAGACAAGGTGCGTTTGTTGGGTTGCTTGCTCGCTTGCTTACCTGCTGAGATTTTTTGTTGGGCGCGGTTTCCGGACACTCAGGGTCCGTTGGGTCGAGGCAGGGCTTGCTTTGGTAGCCGTTCGTTATCCCGGCCCTCTTCATGTAGTCCTCCAGAGTTTTGAAGGGAAACATGAACTGCAGTTTCTTCATCTCGTCCAGCATCCACAGTGGATTGAGATTCGTCCAGTGCACTGGCTTGTGCATCTGCGTGCCGCTACCGTGCAAAAGATAATTCAATGGCCAAATGAACCACTTCACTCTCTCCCTCTCTATCTGTCTATCTATCTATTTTTGTAGAATGGAACATGATTAATGGGCTACGATTTTTTCTACGTATTTATAAGAAACGTTCGAAGTGTGCAAAAGTATGTAGGATGCGAACAGTTTGTGGAAAGTGAATAATATACAGGGTGGGGCATTTTAAACAGGTCACCCGAATAATTTTCTGTAGGTGGAGGCGTTAGGTTGGGGTTAATAAATTATGAAATTTTAATTGCCTTTAATTTATAACAAATTATTTTCAAATTAAATTTCATGTTTTTTTTAATTTTTAATATTCCTTATTATTATATGAAAAAATTAAAAATAACCCACCCTGTATAAATATGTATGGTAGTGTGCAAAATATGCAAAGGACAGCGGTTTTTATACGTCTGTTTCATTCCTCATTTACTTCATTTAATTACATTATTATTACTTACTTTCTTTGTTTAATTCTATTTTTTACTTACACAGGGTGGGGCATTTTAAACAGGTCACCTAACCTCAACCTAACGCCTCCACCTATAGAAAATTATTCAGGTGACCTGTTTAAAATGCCCCACCCTGTATATCTTCTACTTTTTTGTTTCGTTCACCGTTTCCCATTTATTTATATACGTTTGTTTCATTCCTCATTTACTTCATTTAATTACATCATTATTATTTACTTTCTTTGTTTAATTCTATTTTTTACTTACACAGGGTGGGGCATTTTAAACAGGTCACCTAACCCCAACCTAACCCCAACCTAACGCCTTCACCTACAGAAAATTATTCAGGTGACCTGTTTAAAATGCCCCACCCTGTATATATATACGTTTGTTTTATTTCCCATTTACTTAATTTAATTACATCATTATTCTTTACTTTTTTTTGTTTAATTCTATTCTTTATTTATATACGTATATTTATGCACACATTGTACGTATCATACTTACGGTATGTACACAGGAGAGTCTGGTCCTAAGAGCTTGCTGCCTTCCCAAAAACAGTCAAGGGGCGTGATGATGGCGCATGGTATAATTCTATCGAAGATCTGCAATGAAATATTTATTAGAAACTGATCCACCCTATTTGTATCTAACTAGAGAAGCTCGCGCGAAATCCATTTAAATCTAACTAGAAATAAACGACGTGACGTCCTTTCAATCCTCTGCGTAAATACAATTGCGTATACTCAGGAATGCTTACTCAGGAATTCGAATCATTCGGATCAACGATAGATACGAGACAAATTGGAAGATTAAGAGAAGATTAAGAGAAGACAAAGAGGGGACCGGGCAAGGTATCGCGGAAATGATCGATTCGGCGAGTTCGAGCAATCAGATCGACTTTTACACTCACATCAACATCGTAGCTATGTATTGGGTTGTCCGAAAAGATTCTTTCGCTTTATAAATATTATTCTATTGAATTATGATGATAAGAGTAGAAGTGGAAGAAAATGGATCGTAGAAAATGCAATAAAATAATATAAAACAAATATTATTATTACTATTACTTCCTTATGAAACGAAAGAAACCTTTCTGACATCCTAATAGCAATCACAGACTTCATGATATTCGTGTAAATTCGTATCATAAAATATAATTTAATATAATTACATTCTATACAGTTTAGGTAATTATGTATAATTATGTATCATGGAATATAATTTACAAACTGAAAGCCACAGAGAAATTCAGCTCCTCCCTGCCAAATATCGTAACAAATACGACGCTTCGGGAATCTCACATACTTTTGCATATCACGCGCACTTTCCAACCCTCGGAATCTGCCAGCAAGACAAAAAAATCGGCGCTCTAACGATCAGCGCGGAAGAATTTTCCCTGGCAGCGTTAGACGAAAGAAATTGTCACGCTCTGACGTATTTAATGGATTGTTCGATGACGAATGCTACGTCCTCGGCACCGATTTACGATTATTTCTCCTTTTCTTCGATAGCGGACACTAACGATCGCCATAAGGTTTTTCTTGGTAGCAAGGCATTATGGCAGGCCACCTGTGTGTTCTCGGAAACTCGAATAGGGCGGTCTCTCCAGCCAAGCGTTTCGTTTTTTCGGCCCCCTTGATTTACGAATAATATGAATTTGGATAGGATTCGAGGAACCTAGCGGACATTTGTTACACCGTCGTCGCGGTGGTCTCGTCGAGTAACGCGACCAAGAATTTAATCGAGATCGCGTTAAGCTGCTTTTTTTGCCCATCGACTGCTTCATTTTTCCAACTAACGCCATTACAGGGGCTTCCACTTCAACTTTGACGCACGTCGAGAGGACGAATCTTACGTTCCAGCGGCGATTTAGCGCTAAACATACCGACACTTCTTCTATACTTATTGACCGCTCGCGACAGACTACAAATTTTTCTTAGAAAAAAAAAAGCAAACTAGAAATAAGTACCGAAGAATAGATCGTGTATTGATGAGATTGTGTGAATAGATGTGTGCATTTTATGAAAAGTCACAGATTACGAAGCGGTATGATAACGTTTAAATCTGGTCAAATTTGTGTAGAAATTTGAAGCGGTCAATTTGACCGGCGCGGTAGGTTTCGTGTTAGACACGTTCGCTACGTGATCCAAGGTAGTATCTATGAGAGAAGAAATTTTTAGTTTGAGCGAAATTTTCCTAGGAAAGATCTACGTGGAATTCGTGAGAGCTGTTCAACTCTGATCGTGCGAAACATCTACGTTCGCGTATCGTACGTGCTGTATAAGACGGTTCGCGGTTTCATTGACACTGCAACGTGACACTGTCTGTTACGATCATGTCGGTGGAATTTGAAACCGATTTGAAAATCTAAATAGAAAATACATGATGCTGGTTGCAAACGTATATTGGGTATTATATTTCTATACATACAGGCCGAATAACATGTACAAGCGGGCACGAAGTGATTCCTTTGGAACAAAGGAGAAGAAAATGTGGAATAAAATTTCGTCATTTAAGGTTTAGTTTCCGAGAAAATCGAGTTTGAAAATTTATCTGGTATGAGTAAACGATCGATAGGACGTTACCGTAGAAGCGAAAGTAAAAAACATAAAATAACATTTTTCCCTTCGAGGCTTTATTTTCAAGAAAACACAGCTCGAACGTGTTTGGTTAAGAATTGATCTAGCGCTTACACGCCTGTGATAAATTTAAACACGGTTCTATATTTTTGTCAAAACAATTGAAGAAATGTTATCCAAATAAATAGAAATTTGGCTCGTCTATCAAATATCATAGTAAGTGCTGTATTTTAAATATTGTATATATTTCTGTATGTTATACGCACCCTGTAGATTTTTGGAATCATAAATTTCTGAAAAGTGCGCAAACATCCGCCGTCTACTTATAATTAATTGCAACGGACACTGTGCGTAACTGTATATGTCTGCGATAATTACTCGTGTCCCTGATAATGACTCGTTTACGTCGTGCATTTCCGCGTTTTTAATTTCTATCGAACCATTTTCTCAAAGCATTGCAATTGCTTAGACTTCTAAAGTTTCAGAACAAAGACAATTCGAAAGATCCGTAAAATCTCGATTTACGCATCAACCTCTGTTAGTTGAAAATTCCAGTATCGAACATTTTTATGTCAAATAGAAAAGTACCAATAGCCCAAATAATCTATCATTCGAATATTACCAAGAACCTATCCTTCGAGTCCGAAATCCATAGCTAAAATCAGGAAGGTAACTTTGACGAAGAAAAGTGCCTGCGACACGGCAACCAGGTATACACGGGTGTTCGTCTCAGTTGCATACGTACAGGGTACAAACCTCGACTGATTCGAGCCATAAAATAACAACTTTGCACAGTTAAATCTCCCAGAACTTTACGAATTGCACGAATACATAGCTGTGTAAATATATATTGTGCTTCACACAACTAATACGTATATATAGTTTCAATTAAGTTATTCGTGTAAACAGCAATCTTGCCTGCGATTGTAAATCGATGAGATCCAGCGATCAGCGATAAGAGGACGCGTTAAAAGTGAAGCATCCTATACATAAGCGCTGGCATAATAATATTCCTGTTTGTCTGAGATACAGGACACCGCCGTGTGATTTAGCCGGTTACTTCAGGCAATTCCTGCACACCGCAACATCTATCATTCGACAGAAACTTCGAGATTGAAACATAATGAATCGCGCGGATGTTGGTTGATCCTCGGAGATTCTTTCGAAGTACAGTCGGTTACAAAAGTCTACGTACACCGACCGAATTTTGTTAAATACTTGAACACGATTCAATTGCGTAAAAATCCGCAATCCCTGGGGTTCTCACATTCGATCCTTGAATTTGTTTCTTTTTTCTTCATTTAAATTTTTCTGCATATGTATTCTACGTTCTTTGGCATACATCTTACGCGATACGACGTATTTCTTGCAATTGCTATAAGTCGAATATTTGGACACGGTTTAATTGCATAAACAGCAGCAGTCTAATAACGACGATTCTATGCAGATGGAAAGAGCAAACGAAAAAGGGCTTCGATTTTTCGAAGTGCAAGCAGAATGTAACCCTGTGTGGTTACTTGTGTTGAAAGAATTATCTGACTTGACAGCCAGAAATATATGGGGCCCATAAATATTTAAAGAAACCAACGATTAATCTTAATCTGTATTTCTATTGTTCTGTTATCTCTCTATTGTCCATTATCTGGAAATTTCACTATCGAAGCAGTTTTGTCTCTTCCCGAACCGCTACTCTGGACGAGGGAGACTCTACTGTAAAAATGTGTGCAACGTTGATGCGAAGAAACACTTCAACATACGCAGAAGAAAATAAAAGAAAATTACGCGTATCGACAACCATTCTTTCGTACTTTTCTCAAAACTAAAAAACGCGTCAAAAATGACATTAACCTAAAAAAAAAAGAAACAAAGAAGAAAAAGTCACCAAAATCCTTGTTAACAAAACTTGTCCTCGATTTTATCGCCAACGAACTCGCCGAATTGCCGAAGCTTGCCGAGTCGAGAGCAACGAAGCCAGAACGAAAATCGGTCGTTCTTCGGCTGACGATGGAAAAAAGAAAATTAGAGCGTCAAATCGAGAGCAGAGCGCGGTGAAACTGGCGCTGGTAACATCGCGGAAGCGGCGCGTTCGACGTCGCGGCGTCTCTCACGGTGAGGTAATTTCGCGCTTTTCCCTTTTCCCAGCCGCTCGAAACGCGTCTAACGCGTCCGCTCGTTAGCGGCGCGCAAGAAACGATGTAGCACGCGTGAGCGCGCGGAAACGAGCGTGCGACTTTATGCGTGCAAACCGGCGCGGCGTTTGTTCGGCTTTTCAAGCGTCGTATTCAATTTTCGACGTTTACGACTGTACGTGAGTCGTTCGGCAACGACGATGCGACATGGTGACTGGACTGCAGCAAACAAACGAACAGATCCGCCGCGGATACGTGCTACGCCTAGCGATGGCCACGATTTTCTCTCAAGCTTTTCCCATTAAACTAAACTGTGAGAATCCTTCGATCCGTTTACGTCACGCGTCGTCTTCGTTCGTGCTGTTCCTACATCGCAAAGAAAACGCATTTTCATGAACACCTACACAAACATTACAACTGTTATTTACATATTTCTATAATATAATATACAACAATGTATGATACATTCGACTAATCAAATATTTCATATTTTTGCCAATGGAATCTACGGAGACTTCTTTCTCTTTCTTTTGTTGCGCGTTTAAGCTCGCAGGCTATTTCTAAGGATTATTGACGATGACTGTGAGAATCATCAGTGGGGCAGAATTTGTCTTTCCCTGATTTTA
This sequence comes from Bombus confusus, assembly GCA_014737475.1. Lineage (NCBI taxonomy): Eukaryota > Metazoa > Arthropoda > Insecta > Hymenoptera > Apidae > Bombus > Bombus confusus. The sequence continues at coordinate 215,997 of JACXIV010000054.1, read as the reverse complement.
CACAGATTCCAAGGGTTATTAAAGTGCTTTCCCAAAGCCAAAATGATCGTTGCGGTTAGACTGCGGATATTTATGCAGATTCAGATTCGCATGAATTCAATTAAGGTCGCAATGAATTAAATCTCGCTGATCCCTCATCGGTCAATTTCGCACATCTTTCCGGTGAAAGATTGTATTGTTTGACCACCTAGAACAATTTTCCTGAAACTTGTTGACTTTGACGCGCGATGAAGCGTATGCGAACGACGAATCATTTATCTCTTCGTTTCATTGACGTTTTGCCATCGTGACAATCTGACGCACGAAAGACACATTCAATTGGAAGAATGAGGGATGAGCGAGAGTTAAATATCACAACAGATACTATACTTCGAATATTTTGTATATTTTTCTACGCCGCATATATGCTGTGTACACTTTCGTACCTTCAAATTTCGCAAAAATGCATAAAAGTTTAGTTATTATGATGTACTTTCGACATTACGTAATTTCAACAGTAATTCTAAAAAAAACAGGGCCTCGATTCTAATGATTTTGACCTTGAGACATATCGTACAGGGTCTCGAGTAACATACACTTCGTCCGAGGCGTGAAACGATCGTGGGTCAAAAGTTAAGTTAGGTTAGATCTTTTGAGCCAGCCATGGAATATAACCTAACCTTACTTAATAAAACCTAACCTAACCCAACCATACCTCATCTAATCATACCTAACCTAACCTGACGTAACCTAGCCATACATTACCGCTATTAGGATCGCAATTCTGTGCAAATGCATATACAATTTCATTTTTAATATCTTGTACCGAAGTAAATGTAACTTAACAAACAGTATTTTCTTTTTGTCAAAACCTTTGGTAGTACCCCTGCCCCCCTACAACATGCCCGAAATTCAATAAAATTGCAGTTGAGGCTTTATTTTTCTGCACGATTACCAATTCGTCATTTGACATAAATGCTAACTGTATTTCATAGTATAAAATCGTGGATATTTTAGTTTGCCTGGCAATAAGTAGCTCACGTGAATCGTAAATTCAGTATAAAGAATCACATAAAACAGCAAGTGGTGTTACGATGGCTCGAAAACATATAATTGGCACCAAATGATTCAGTTAACGACCAAAGATGATTGTACTACTGTGTTTGTCATGATATTGTAACGTGTAATAATATAATATTGCCATGATATTGTAATATATAATATTGTATTATTATACCGTAACATTTGTAGTAGTTTAAATAACTTTCCCTTGCATCTAATGCAAAAAAAAATCCATAGAACAGCAAGTGACTGTATGATGGATCCAAGTCATGTAATTGGCACCAGATGATACGGTTAGCGATTGAAGATGATTGTACTACTGTGTTTGTCATGATATTGTCATGTGTAAGAATATAATATTCATAAGTTTCCTAATATTGCAATATTATTATACCGTAACATTTGTGGTACTTTAAATAACTTTCCCTTGCATCTAATACAAAAAAAAAAACATAGAACAGCAAGTGACTGTATGATGGATCCAAGTCATGTAATTGGCACCAGGTGATTAGGTTAACGATCGAAGATGATTGTACTACTGTTTGTCATGATATTGTCATGTGTTATAATATAATATTCATAACTTTCCTAATATTGTAATATTATTATACCGTAACATTTGTGGTACTTTAAATAACTTTCCCTTGCATCTAATGCAAAAAAAATCCATAGAACAGCAAGTGACTGTATGATGGATCCAAGTCATGTAATTGGCACCAGGTGATTCGGTTAACGATTGAAGATGATTGTACTACTGTGTTTGTCATAATGTTGTATTATTATACTGTAATGTTTCCAAGCACTTTAAACAACGTTCCCTCGCATCCAGTACAAAGAAAATGTGCAGATGAATAAATGAGAAAAGCCATGCCTGCTCCTGGAGCTCTCTCTTCGGCTCGTAGCTATCGTAGCCATCGCTAGTTTCAGAATTTCCTAATGAGAAATCGACAGAGTCACAGTGCACGCACGATAACGCGATAGAGTGGTTCACGCGTCGAATACCTGAACAGTTGTACAGCCAACGAACACGAACGTGACATCGCGTATCTACTTACATCTAGATAAAGTGGTAGCTCTAAATTACCTGGTCGATGTAGTGCATGTCGAAGTTGGGTATGTTCAGCGCGTAACACATGTCTTTCAGCCTCCACTCGCTGCAAGCGACACAGAAAGCATGCATTCATGAATACAAGTTTTGCATCCCTTTAACCACCGTCTCGCCGATAACAGCGGCGAGGAATCGACTCTCGCGAACAACTCGAAACGATGGCAATCGTTGTTCTTCGCCGTCTCCTCGCCACTCACAGGGTGTCTACGAAGTCTTCGGAAAACAGGCAAATCGTGCGGTATTTTCACGTTTTATCTCCAAGCGAATCTATTTAAATTTTTATATATTCATTCGTTTTCTTTTCTTTTTTTTTTTTTTTTTTTCTCGGAGGATAATGGAAACCATCGTTAAGCATCGTATGTTCTTAATTACACGATCAACGTGTTACAACCGTGCTGTTCCTTAACCAGAAACCCGTTCTGTAGCCATGAAATTATAGTACGAGTTTTAATAGCTTGATGAAAAGTTAACTTGCTCCCTGGAGGATACTTTGGAATGGGAAGAGATTCTGCAAATGGAAAGAAATGAGATTTGGAACAAGTGGAGTTACGGATAAAAGGATCGGCGATAATGTCGCAGAATATCGTGCGACGCGATAGAATTGATTTTTAACAGCTGATGTGAAACAATAGAATTCGAGAGAGATAAGTTTCAGAGATGAAAAACGTTCTCTTAAGTCGATAAGAAAGGCTGGAAACAGTTTCTGCCAGATTAGTAGAAAGACTAAGAATATTCTTCCAACGTAATAAAAAAAAAAAAAAAAGAAGAAAAGAAGAAGAAAAAGCTAATTGCAAGTCACATCGTGAAATGTACAATATATAATATATGTATGCACTAAATATAGCAGTTTTTCGTTTTTATACCTCGTCGATTGCATAGAAAAGTAGCTAAGCTGATACTGCTTCCAGTATTTTTATATTTTATATAATACAATCTCGTTCGATATTCGCGTACCATTTCAATTTCGCAACTTCATATAACACGTTCATTACTTTGATCAATAATTACAATGATCATTTCCTATCCTGATTATCTTGTACAAAATAGGCAGAAAAGATTCTTTCACATTAATAGTAACACCAAGAAGAATCCTCTATTTCAAGAAAAAGACTAATTGTAATTAATATTGTAAAATATACTGTATACAATATATGAATGCACCAAACATAGATTGTACAAGAAAGATTGAAAAGTTTCTTTTACATTAATAAATAGACCAAGAAGATTCCTCTATTTCAAGAAAAAGGCTAATTGCAAGTAATATTGTAAAATGTACTGTATACAGTATATGCATGCACTAAACATAGATTGTAGAAGAAAGACTGAAAAGTTTCTTTTACATTAATAAAGAGACCAAGAAGATTCCTCTATTTCAAGAAAAAGGTTAATTGTAATTAATATTGTAAAATGTACTGTACCCAATATATGCATGCACTAAACACAGATTGTAGCAGAAAGACTGAAAAGTTTCTTTTACATTAATAAATAGACCAAGAAGATTCCTCTAATTCAGTAAAAAGACTAATTGTAATTAATATTGGAAAATGTACTGTATACAATATATGCATGCACTAAACATAGATTGTAGAAGAAAGACTGAAAAGTTTCTTTTACATTAATAAAGAGACCAAGAAGATTCCTCTAATTCAGTAAAAAGACTAATTGTAATTATAATTAATATTGTAAAATGTAATTATATTAATATTATAAAATGTATTGTACACAATATATGTATGCACTAAACATAGATTGTAGAAAAGACTGAAAAGTTTCTTTTACATTAATAAATAGATCAAGAAGATTCCTCTAATTCAGTAAAAAGACTAATTGTAATATTGTAAAATGTACTGTATATATTATATATGTATACATTTTATATTTTACAATATTACAATACAGTATTTACAATATTGCAAAATGTACTATATAAATACACATTTTACATTTTACAATGTTACTATAATATTTATTATAGATAATATACTATACTATATACACAATATACTATAATATTATGGTATTTATTATTAATATTATATATAATGCATAATATATATATATATATATATATATATACACACAATATACATATGAAAAATTCCTATGTCTAGGAGTATGTCACTGATTCGTACCTTATATTTCAGTAAAATTCGAAATCACTCGTCTTATACGTTACAAGAAAATTTCATTCGGTGTACGAATTGAAAGGTTGGTCCTGTGACATCTCCATTCTTAATTACCCTGTACACAGCACGGCACAGCGATCGTCCGGTGCAGATTCAGATGGACATTCGTGGCCCTTCTCCGTCAACTTCGTACACATTTCCACATGTCTCGCGAAACGGTGGGACGAAAGAGAGAAAAGTAAAACGAAAAAAGAATAAGATAGGAATAGACAAAATTAACTCACGTGTCGAACAGGTGTACGGTGACCTGCGTCGCCGCCTTCAGGATTTCCAAGTGTTCCTTGAGTGCGGCAGGGTGCAAGATATTCGCCCCGGGATGCCTCGGTGTTTGAATCACCAGCTGATGCGTCGAGGCGGCTGCTTCGCCCAGTGCTTCCGAGGTGTAGGTCAACTCTTTTTGCAACCTTCCGCCTTCTACCATCAGAAAATACCATACGCGTCACGTGAATGTCAATCGGAGGAAATCGTCGAACGAGCTGCACGCGCAAAAGGAAGCTTTTGAAGCCTGGACTGATCGATAAAACTGTATTTATCAGTCGTTGACAAATACAATTTAACAAAATAACTCATAAATAATGAAATAATAATAAAATGCAGGGGATACGTTCTCCAAGTGCCATCATGTTAATTCGCGTGAAACTGTCTGGGCGGTTTCTTCCAGCGATGTTTACGATATTTTAACCGCGCGATTTATTTACCATTTAGGTAGGTATTTTATTTTTATGTCTTTTCGTATTTTATACTTGTTATTAATTTATATTCATGTCTTTACTGTACTTATGTTTCTTTCTTACGTTTGTACCACCTGTACATTCTTATGTTATTTTTCATTTCAAATGTATACTAATATATAATATATATATATATACGCGCTTAAAATATACAAAATAATGTTCATGTACGTGGCTAAGTGCTACTCGACAGATGAAACGAATCTCTGTTTCTTTCCTTTCGTAGTCTACTGTTATTTCTGTTTGACCATCTACGAGCAAAAAGGAAAAAGTGTCGCAGACACTAAATAGCCACGTATCGTACGTTTCAAAAATTCCTGTTCTTACTACGGCGCACCCGTTGAAAATCGCAGCGCCAACGCGTTTCTACGTCATTCCGTATACTCCAAAAAAAAAAAACGAAGACCAACGGAAAAGACAAGAAAATAAAAAACGAAAGAAAAGAGAATACACAGCCTATTTCGCCGTTTCCTCGGCTGTATTTAGTCGGAACGATAGTTTCTGGTAATTTCTGGTAATTCGTGAAAGAAGGCCGCGTCTAAAATACAGGTTTGCAACGCAGTTGTCTTTCTTCAAAGGGCCAACTCACTACCTGGACCCTTCTCAGTTGGCTGGGACCGCGGTTCGGCAGAATCACCAGGCAGACCATCAGGGGGATTGGCCGGTTGCTTTATTCGCGACTCGTGCCACTTTAAGCTTTCGACGGCCTGGTAATGTTTATGCTCCGGACGATTCCTCGAAGAGAAACATCGAGAGCTGGCCCGGTGTCGTAACACACGTTTCTATGGCTGCACGGATATATACCTACCGGGAAAAATTTCTGGCAGGGTACCAATGAAAGCGTTCGCCGAACAACACATAGAAATAGCTCTGTTATGGGTCGCAACCGTCGCCCTCGCTGTCACGTACACGACAACCCCATCGATCTTGTCTGAACGAGTCATTACACGTTCACTGTCCGTATCGTTTAAACGTATTAATCCTAACACGCAACGTTTCGTGCTAATTATCCTGGTTCGCAATTGGACAGATCGTCCGCTTGTAAATTCTACGTATTTAAAGCGCAGTCGCGCATAATTGGCAATAGATGTTTATAGACGTTTCTAGCTTTTCGTTGGTCCAAGCGTAGAAACTGCTTCTGAATTATACCGTATCGCTTATGGACTTGAAATCGTTATTTGTATTGTATTTTGTTTGTTGTGGAACTTCTGTCTCGGTTATGGGAAGCAGCTGTATTAGAGTCAAATCTATATACACATATGGAATTTAACGCAAATATCGTAAACGAAGTTTGTTAGGTTAAATTATATTAGTTTTGTGTATATATATATATATCATGTATAGGATACAGAAAAGTCAGGAAAAAAGATTTTATACAGCCAGTTAATACAACAAAATTATATATACATATAAAAATAATGTAACTAAATCTAACAAACTTCATTTGTAATATTTGTGTGAAATTTTACATGTATATCATTAATTATACATTATGTTATTAATTATTATGTTATTATTAGTTACATTTGATATATATTATTAATTAGGAATGTCGATAATGAAACTTTCTTTCAAGAAGTGAATTAGTAGGGTAGAGTGCAAATTAGAGAAGAAATTGAAATGCAGCTGCAATTCAAATTGCTCTCAAAGAAAATCTTACTATTGACGTTATGATTATAGTTAGTCGATGGCGTTACGCTTCGAGATTTATAAATTTTTTTTCTCTAACATTTCTGTATATAGATAAATTGCAACGTTAGTTAAATCCAATGAAACTATAGCATTATAGATCTGTTACACTGACAAGTCTATAATGTATACGTTACATATTTAATAAGTTGCCAAAATAACAAATAAATAAACTATCAGACTCGTTAAATTAAACGAAACGACACTATATGGTTATTTACTATCCATCTGTTAGGTCTCGTATTTCTTGTACAATCATTTTAGTTGAAATCTCCAACAGAGGCGAACAAATTGCTCATTAACGAAAAGCAAATCGGTTTCATTAAAACCGGTTCCATAAAACAAAACACGCCTCCTCTAAATCCATTACGAAATCGGTTTCCTTAGCCCCTTTACATTCAAGTAAATGAATGGGCAAAGATTTTCATATCGATAATTACTGCTAATAGAAACACATTTTCTCTCCTTCCAAAGAAGCCACAAAATATTTCCACATTCAAGATTGAGAAAAGCAAAATAAACAAGGAAGAGCTTATTTGTAAATTCAATTGCTTATACCATGAAAGATTCTATTCTCATCTTTGCTTATTTTTAAAAAATAGTGTCCAAAAGTTTTAAGTAGAAAAATAAATAAATATATAATATGTATGTAAAAAGAATACATATGAATATATAGAAAAATGATGGTATATGTGAATGGCAAGAAATGATGAATGATAATAATGTATATAAATCAGTATACGTAAAATGAATACATATGAATGTATGCAAAAGTAATAATATATATAAATGCATAAATAACATACGATAACATGTTATTATGTATTCACTTTCTGATGGTTACATATTTACATTTTTATATGAATACATATGAATATATGTAAAAATAAGAATACATATATAAATGCATAAATAATATATAGTAGCATGTACTCATATTTCTATGAATACATATGAATATTATGTAAAACTAAGAATATATGTATAACTGCATAATTAATATATAACAACATGTATTCGTTTTACATATTATTATGTATTCATTTTCTGATGGTTACATATTTATATTTTTCTATGAATACATATGAATATATGTAAAAATAAGAATACATATATAAATGCATAAATAATATATAGTAGCATGTACTCATTTTACATATTTATGTTTTTCTATGAATACATATGAATATATGTAAAACTAAGAATATACGTATAACTGCATAATTAATATATAACAACATGTATTGGTTTTACATATTATTATGTATTCATTTTATGATGAATACATATGGTTACATGTAAATATGATAATATATATAAATGTATAAATAATCCATAATAACATGTATCCATTTTACATGTTACTCATGTTCAAATTTATTTTTTATATTTGTATTAAAAATAATATGCATTCATTTATTTACATAAAACGTAACAAGTAACAAGATTACACATAAGTGGTTAAAAAGAATAAATCTCGAAGAGAATTTTATTCGCAACAAAAGCCATACTATATTGCTAAATACACCGCACAAAATTGCAAGGAACGAAACACGACCCGTATCGGATATTTCGTTCCAAATCGCTCTAACAACGAGCGCAACATCGAGCATCGAAAATCCAACGTTCCCTCAGACTATCAATGAACGCTTTCCAAACTAAACAAAACCAAAAGACCGTCAAATTCATACATTCCAAGGCTCCTAATATACCGGATGACTCAAGACTCGAAACTGACAGGCCGAACCACAAAACCATTCAGATGACCGGGCTGAGAGGTGGGTGTCCCGGGTTCCGTGTCTCGCGCCAACCAAGGATACGCGTATTCATCGGAAAGCAACGCGGGAAGGGCACGAGAATGACGTCTGACACGGGGTACGTCGGGACCCCACCTAGTCGGATTTCACCGTCAAAAATGCCGACGGCGTATTTGCTCGTTCCGCCACGGCGCGGCCTCCGGAGACCACCCGTGCTGTCCGCTATCAAGACGGTTCTCAACCATCCGCGATCATGCAACGCCGTTACAGGATCGTCCACACGAGACGCGACTAACGCAGCACGTTTGGGAGCGCAGCTCGGAGAAAAGTTATTCGATCTACTTGAAAATTACGGAAATTCGAAGTATTAATCTAATTAATAATATAGTAATAGAATAGGTCCCTTCCCCCTAACTGAAGGTTATATTAAATACACTATATATCGATAAGTATTGTCCATATAATACCAGTAAACGTACCAGTCGATAGTACTATAATGTAATGTTAGTACTGTGTATAGGTATAACATAGTCGATTTATTTAATAGACCAGTAAAGAAATAAGAAAATAGAATAATATTATAATAAGATATAGAAATAAGATAATAGAATAATAAATTTCTGTTTCCAATGCGTACATATTTTATAATATTAGTACTGTCGCATAGTCCATTCGTATAATATATCATTAAATACATTATAGTAATATCGGGAAACAATAAAACAGTATAATACGTAAATATCCGAATATTGTACCATCCAAACGTAATATTTCTCAGCATTTTCCTGTTTCAAATGCGTACATATTTTATAATATTAGTACTGTCGCATAGTCCATTCATATAATATATCATTAAATATATTGATAACATCAGGAAATAATAAAACAGTATAACATGTAAATATCAGAATGCTGTACCATTCGCGCGTAAAATTCCCCGGTAGCAGATTTTGATTTCGTTAGTGTTCGTATACAAGGTGTCTCCGAAGTCATGGCATAAGCGGTTGGGTGATAGTAAATGAAGAAACAAGTGGAAAAAGAAGAATACCTTTTCGTCGTTTGAGGCTTCGTTTCCGAGGGAAACAAAGTCGAAGATCCGTCGGGTGCCCGAGGTGTTCAACTTCTCTTTTTACTCGTGCTGCTGACAATTCAATCGGACGAGTATAGCTACGTACGCAGCAACGCGGTCAACGTTTCCAGCGCGTGTTGCGCTGATAAAACGATTCTTAAAAAGCGATAGTCTTATCCTCCGCTATAAATATCGATACGATCGCAGTAAGCGCAGTATCCGAAGAACATGAAGATTACGCGTGTAACGCGCGAGCAAGTTTCACCGCTGCCACTTTTTCATCCTTGCAACTTCTAATTTTTCTGCGACTTTACCGCCGCATGTCGAACAAATGTTAGCAGCCGTTTTTCTCCTACGAGAGAAACGCTCTTAAATGTGCTGCAAAAATTCTTCCTTCGCAAGAAGCTCCAAAAATGGGCATTTTTTAACAACCTGCTTTGAGACGATTCCACGTGTTCCAGATTCCATCACCGCGTACGAAATGCCAGTGAACGAGAAGCCAGCAGGCTGAGGAGTCGACGGGCGGTCTTTCGAGCCGATATTCAGGGATGTGCGGAGCGGAGACGAACGAGGATAGCAGGCCTCATCGTGACCAATCTGAGGGACAGGGACGAATATGCCGCGATCGTAAAGCTCGAAGGACGAGGAATAATGAGGGCGGCGTGAAGAAACGACGCGCGACCGCGGCGCGGCTTTCCTTCCTATTCCTATGGAATTTCGAACGTCTCGAATTTACAGCGTGGATAGGAATCTGTTAGATCTTTCTTCTCTCGCGCACTCTGGCGGCCAGAGTTGGAATGAACGAAATTTGATTAACTAGTGTCCGGCCAAAGTCAAGTGACCGGCGTCAAAATTTAATTTCAAATTGTACGTTCATTGTCACTACTTTTCTTGTGTAAATTCTTATTTTATCTGATTAATCAATTTCTCTATTGATTAATGTAAATATATTTGATAAATATAATTATATATATAATTATATTTATTATATATATATATGATTATAATGAATTAAAATTTATCTACTGATTATTACTGAATAGATTGCTGATTATTTAATAATCATTAATGAGAAAGGAAAGAATAATTGTATTTATCAATATATCAAATTATATATGTATATAATTATATATATTAAATATATATACATATATAATTATAATGTGAATTAAAATTTATCTACTGATTATTACTGATTAGATGGCTGATTATTTAATAATGATTAATTGACAAGGAAAGAATAATTATATTTATCAATATATTACAAATTATATATATAATTATATTTACCAATATATCATAAATTATATATGCATATAATTATATTCATCAAATATATATATATATATATAATATTAATGTGAATTAAAATTTATCTTAATAAATTGCTGAATTAATAGATTGCTGATTATTTAATAATGATTAATGAGCAGGGAAAGAATCAAAGGTTGTTGTAATCAATGGTCATGATTAATTTACTAATCAACAATCATTCCTTCAATCATCACGTTTCTGATTATGATTTACTCCGTAGGTTTCCCGTAATAACAGCACCATGAATATTTCATTTAATCAGAATTATGTGAAGAACTCTGCAAAGATACGCGGTCAGCCGTATTGTACAATTTTCAAAACGTACAAATACACGTTACAGGTCCTTATAAAGTATAAATGAATCGTCGAGCGATTAAGAAATTACTGATTAATGATCCCACGTTACGCAAGTTAATCGTGACTATGATTTATTTATCAACGATCGTAGATTGATCGACGATTACTATTACCGCGACCATATTAAATAATCGATTACAAAATAATCAATTACTGTCCAACACTATTCTGATTCCTCGCGTCGTTGGTGTTCGTTTGCTAGGCAAATGGAAAACTTTGGGGGAACAAGGTGAGGCTGGATCGTTGAATTATCTTAAGTGCAAATTAGTGCAAATTGCACGGGATATTTTTATTTTACTCTTTACTTGCTTGTAGTTTTAATTTCAGCTACTATTGCATTGATCAGATACGTTGAATCGAGTTAGTGAATTTTATCCGTGTGAATTTCGTAGAAGAAAATAACTATTATAAACTAATGGCAAGTACAACTTCGAACCTTCGTTTACTCAATATATAATGCAAAATACATAATATAAATGTAATAATACAAAATACGATAAAACATATAATACATAATACATAGCGCGATAATCCGTCAGAAAGATAGAATCGCCCGAAACTTTCGTCCCCCCACCGTATACCCCACCGCTCACCAAGCAATTCTTTTTCACCCGTAATAAAATCCCCATCAGAGAATGTGTTTCCGGGCGTGTGCGGTCGTTTGAATTATCGTCGGCTAACGAACGCCGGATAATTAATCAGAAATAATTGGCCGTATTTATCTACGCTCCAATCTATAGACTGTTTGTATAATACACGCGTATCGTGACGCGAGCTAATGAAAGTCGTTACGAGACATTATGTAATACCGTTGCAGGAGGTGGAGGGGCAAGGGACACGGTCGTAGACGCTGCAGGAAAGCAGACGGTGTACCTTTGGTGGAATAAAGGGTCATCGTTACCGACCTGGCTAACAGGGACAGATACTCTCCGACCGTAAAACTCTGGCGGGACCAACACGGTAATGAAGGTAGCGCGAAGAAGGCAACCTGATTGCGCACGTTCGACCTTTTCCTCCTATCTCTGTCTCTCTCTCTCTTTTCTTTCCTACCGACGCGCTACGAACAGCGTGGAATGTCGAAAACCGCTACGTATTTGTTCACGGACAACAATAGCAGCGACCTTCTTACCGAGCGATCTATCGGCCAGCTTCAACTTACAATGACAGCACTCGAGAAAACGAAGCATAGATCATTTTTATTGTCCCACCGTGGCACGCGTACGGTTGTAAACCGTGTTGTAGCGGTTATTGATACCGCACCACGTACACAGGCGATCATTTACTCAAATGACTTTATCGACGGGGTATCGAGTACTTTAAGGCTTCGACGCGCGCTACAGGTCGTTTCTCTGCACACGGCCGCCGTGTGCGCTTATTGCGACGACAGATACGACGAAATTCGATACGCGCAATGGTGATCGAACGCTTCCTGCGGGCAACCTCTTCTTACAGTCGTAAAAATTCTCCTGCGTGACGATGGGAACGTCAGAAGCACGAAATTTAAGAGGAATTGCGCTCGTAAATAGTCAAGTAATAATTAGTGCACGGTGTCAACTGTTTCAACTTCTTTCTCGAGTCTGAAAACGCCAACTGAATTTCTCGTACCTTTTTTTACTTCTTCTTGTTTACGAATTCCATCATTTTGTTGCGACTTTCAGACTTCGTTTCCAACTTTTCCAACTTTTCCAACGATGAACCATTCGTTTCTTCGAGTAAAACTGTACCCAAAATCTAACCAACTAAGCCCATCATCCGCCAGTAACTGAAACCATCATCGTTCCGCTTTGATTTTGTCGTAAAATCTGCGACACGGGCACCTTCCCTGCGCGTTTCCCACGCGTATGCTCGTCGTCGTTGGTTTTCGCTTGCGCAGCCGAGAGCTTTCTAAAACTAAGTTCCGCGCTCGACCGGTTAAAACCGACCTCCGTCCCGCGGAATTCGCCCCATGACGAAGCGACCGCGACTCGGGCGAGCCGCTTCCGAGTAAGCGCTTATTTGGCCGTGCAGAGCCGCGCAGAAGAGAAGGTAAGAAAGAAGCGGTGGCAGAATATCCGCGAATCTTCTCGGAAGCGAGGCGGCAAGCGGAAAAGCAGATGTTCGCGGCGCGGCTGAAAAACTAATTTTCAGCGAGCCACTGCGTCGCGCTCAGCCATAACGAGACGCGACCGAAACGATAAACGTTTGCCGTTGCGGCGATCAAAACGCCGGGAAACGCGCGCCGCGAGAGGCGCTGGACGCGTGGATCTCCGCTGAGACAGCCTGTACTCGCGCTGCGGACTCCATCTTGCAGACATAGGCGCGCGCGCGCGACTTTCTGCCTGCCGGGGCAGCGGAACGTTTCCTTGCGAACGGAATCACTTACAACGAGTTTCTCGACCTCCGCTCCCCGTACCTGGTGCCGCCCACGTGAACGAGCGCGCGGCATCCTCCGCAGCCGCGGCGTGCACGCGCTCCGCAAGGAAGATGAATCAGCCTGTAGAATGCAGCGCGGACCATCGAGCGTAATAAAGACACTACTCTCCGTCTCTGTTTTTCTCTCTGTACGCTCTGCGTAGCACGAAACATGCGTCTGAACGGAGGCAAGCATGAGCGAGCTGGCAGAAGAACGCAGACGGAGTCTGAAAGGCAGAGGAGAAAGAGAGAAGGAGCTTCGGAGGGAAAAGAGGCGAGGAGAATATGCCGAGCGAATGTGATTCAGCCGAGGGTAGAGAAGCAAGAAGAGGAAGCAAGGGGAGAGGAAACGCGCATCTTGATTTATCGGCGGGGCGTCTCTATAATTATTTCTCCGTCCCTGTCTGCAACACGGCAGCAAGATCGCGTTGCCGGTCTATCCGCGCCCTTCCGGCTACCGTGATCGTACCGTGTAAGAATCTACTTTGCTCTCTGTCCCTCCGGGGCACCTTTGAATGGCCGCGTGTTTCGCCTTTGTCCACCCCGGCTCATTCAGCCGACGCGTCGGGTCGCCGCCACCAACACGACCACGCACACTCTGTCCGTTTGTTTGCCGATCGCGGATCGACCACGTGGCGCGCTCCATCGACAGATCGTCGCGTTTCAGCGACTGCGAGAGATCTCGCGGGAGATCGAAGACGACCGCGATCGCTTCTCATCGGCGGATCTTCTCACGAGACTCGAGAGGCTACCAGCTGCTTGCATGCAGAGCACATTAGATGGAGAATTGCCTTAGCTTCGTTCGTGTATTGACGCGAGTCTGCCAAATTTTTTGCGTTTATTCAGGTTGGGCTGAGTAAACTTCTCCTAGCGCGACGATTTAAAATAGCTCGTAAGTTGTTCGCGAGTTCGTCTGAAAAGACGCTTCAGACGAGAGTTGCGCGGTGTCTAGGCGACCGTACGGTGTTCTAATGTGTCTTCCATTACCTTACGTTTGTAGCGAGATATTAGGGTCACTTTCAGTTTTTTTTAAAGTGGAATGATTAATATTTTTTCTCAAATTCGGATAAATCGTCCGATTTTGCGTAGAAAGGTATTGCACAGAGTGGGATTTAACAGGAATAATTTCTGAGATATTTTGAAAACAAGCTCGATGTCCAGCGCTGCTGTCGATTGCAGCCAGTGAATCTGACTGAGCGTATTTTCTAATACAAGATTATTGATTTGAAGATATCTCGGTAATTATTCGTGAAATTTCGATCGTTTTCAACGTGACGGTAGGAAGTAATTTCAGTAATCTTCCAATTTTTTAATTCTCGGTAATCAGGCTAATTATTGCCACAGATAGGCAAGGATGGGAGGCAGAGAGCTGCGGAAATACGCTTCGTACTTCTACATTTCGCGTATTTTTTACCTCTCGTACGTACCGCTATTCGCTCAACGTCAGCGTGTCTGAAACGAGAGAGCGAACGTCAGGTTTGTAAACCAGCAATTCGTAATACGAAACTGCAAACGAGTAAACCAATTCCACGATCGTTCAAGTGCCTGCGATCACGCGTGGACACTGACAACGTACGATTGTACGTTCATTGCCGAGCAAAAGTTCGAAGATTTCGCGACATCCAAGCATTTGAAGAAAATCTCCATATTTAGACTATATGTTTCTCTCTTCGGAAACTTTTAATTAAAAAGAAAAGAAGAAGAAAAAATAAAGATGGAAATGTTTATATCCGTGGCGCCAATTTTGAGTTATACAAAAGTTGAGTTATACCAAAGTTGACAGGAGATACGATTTAAATGTAGACACAACTGTGTGCTGTTCCAAACTTGCACATTAACACGCAAAGAGGCAAAAATCCTCATACAATTTAGACATGAATCATTTATCTATTTTATTTCCATTTATCTTATTTCTTCCTTTACTGGACCATCGTTGCGAGGCTTCTGATATTTTCGCAAGCTTTTGGTGCCTTCACAAAAGCAACCAAGAAGGTTTTCGAGCAGAGGTTCCTTCAATTACAAGATATTCCAACTACTATGGTATATATGGATTTTGTAGATTTTGCGACTTCGTAATTCCGTAATTTTAAATTGCCCCGTGAGCGGATAAAATCCGCGGTCTAATCGTTGCCACGGAGCTCGGCTACGAGTAACAGTACTTGCGTGCGGTTAGCATCGCGTATTCAGGTTCCGTAGCCGCGCGGTCCGAGCGCGGACGAGCCGTGTATATCAGCGTGACGATTGCGTTCGCGGGAATCGAGCGAAGCGGACGATCCGGCCGTTGCGGTTTAACGAGCGCCTTGGAAATTGCGCGAACCGCAAAATAATTACGCGACGGTGCCCCGGAGAAGGAAACGGGCTGCTTGTGCCACATGCGACAAAACGAGCGCGGAGCGGCCCTCCTGTCTCATCCCCTGCCGGCGAGAAGGAAGCAGCCACGTTTAACGATAATTCGATTCCCAACAGGAGGAATGGGCAGTGCGGCCACCGGACGTGGGTACGCAGCCTCGAATCAACAGTATGGCCAGGGTCCGGAGAAAAAGGGGAAAAGAGTGGAAAGGGAGACGCAGAAAAGAAAGAAGAAACGACGCAGCGAGCACAACACGCAGCGCTCGTTCCTTGTCTCTCGCAACACGAACGAACGTCGATGCTACCACTATGAGGCAGAGAACAGGTGCAACGAGCGGCCCTTTGATTCCGTGCAACCGACAGAAAGCACCGAAAGCGAGCAGCAGCGAGAAGCAGCGTGAGACAGACACAGACAGAAACAGACGGATCACTCCCACCCCCTTTTTCGTGGTTCTCGTGCTTCGTCCTTAAATGCCTCGGCAGAGGCACAAGCAACGACGGTGGCAGCCCTCCTTAAGTTCTCCTCCTTAAATTTCAAACGAGGAGGCTGTTAAGCCGGACAAGGTAGGACGCGATCGTGAAATCGTTAAAGGGATATTCCGTCCAATTACCGGTTATACGTTAATTTCGCGATATTACTAGCCAAAAGGCTACCACAGCTCTGTTCGCTGACCGCGAAACGCTTAGTCCAAAATGCTGCCCGTCCATTGGTCTCTCTGCGTGGATAAGCCGAATGGGATTCGCCTTTCGCCGACGACTCTTGCTCCCTTCTTTCGTAACGACTGGCTTCCGTCAGTTCTTAGAAACTACCTGACTCGTTTCTCGCATTTGCGGTTGCACATTTCGCCGGCGTTCGCGAAAATGCCACGAGTCGTGAAGCACGAGTGGCAGACAAACTGGCCGGGTAACAGACAGCAAAACCGATCCTCTTTAACCCTGCGTTCAGCTGATCCAGCTTCCATGGCCATTGTGCAGAGCGAGTGCAAT
Organism: Bombus confusus; assembly: GCA_014737475.1. NCBI lineage: Eukaryota > Metazoa > Arthropoda > Insecta > Hymenoptera > Apidae > Bombus > Bombus confusus. The sequence goes on along the minus strand of JACXIV010000054.1, from coordinate 199,018 downwards.
TTCTGAAGGTTTCGCGTAACGCGCGTAATATCGCGTCGTTCGGAAAGCTCGTTCCGATTTACATTTCCATTCGATGCACTTTTATCGAGTCGCGTGGGTGGCATTTTGCCCCGCAACCTGTCCGCACGTTACGCGCAACTCGAATATTCCACCCTTTCAGAATCTCTCGGATTTTCCGGCGGAAAACTTTTCGATAGGATTTTTCGCGGCGTTCGGAAAGCTCATTCCGATTTACATTTCCACTTGATGTACTTTTATCGAGTCACGTGGATGGCATTTTGTTCCGCAACCTGTCCGCACGTTACGCGCAATTCGAATATTCCACCCTTTCAGAATCTCTCAGCTTTCCCAGCGGAAAACTTTTCGATAGGATTTTTCGCGGCGTTCGGAAAGCTCATTCCGATTTACATTTCCACTTGATGTACTTTTATCGAGTCACGTGGATGGCATTTTGCTCCGCAACCTGTCCGCACGTTACGCGCAACTCGAATATTCCATCCTTTCAGAATCTCTCAGCTTTCCCGTCGAGAAACTTTTCGATAGGATTTTTCGCGGGGTTCGGAAAGCTCGTTCCGATTTACATTTCCATTCGATGTACTTTTATCGAGTCACGTGGGTGGCATTTCGCTCCGCAACCTGTCCGCACGTTACGCGAATATTCCATCCTTTCAGAATCTCTCAGCTTTCCCGGTGGGAAAAAACTTTTCGATAGGATTTTTCGCGGCGTTCGGAAAGCTCGTTCCGATTTACATTTCCATTCGACGCACCTTTATCGAGTCACGTGGGTGGCATTTTACTCCGCAACCTGTCCGCACGTTACGCGCAACTCGAATATTCCATCCTTTCAGAATCTCTCAGCTTTTCTGGCGGAAAACTTTTCGATAAGATTTTTCGCGGCGATCGGAAAGCTCATTCCGATTTACATTTCCATTCGATGTACTTTTATCGAGTCACGTGGATGGCATTTTGCTCCGCAACCTGTCCGCACGTTACGCGCAACTCGAATATTCCATCCTTTCAGAATCTCTCAGCTTTCCCGGTGGGAAACTTTTCGATAGATAATTGTCGATAAATTTATATATAATAATAATTTTTAATAATAATAATAATAATGATAATTTTTTCGATAAATTTTTTAAAAATCGGAATGATTTTCTGAAACTTTCCGAGCGATCCGCATATTCACGGGAGACCCGCACGAGTGGCCGAATACTTTCGTGAGCGAGCATGTGTAGTATTCGCGTGGCACCTCTTGTTATATTTTTCGCACGCCATCGTCGTATGGTTCGCACCAGGCGTTGCATAAAAATCACGCGAACCATTCACGCCTTGGGAAATTGGCTGCGTTCAATTATCGCATTTGTTGTAATCACATAATACAGGCACACGTATTACGAGGAACTAAGAGCAAGCTTTTAAAAGCCCGGCGCCACAACGTATAGGCAAAAGTCACGCGAACCAATCACGCATCCTAAAATTTCTTACTCTCAATTACCATATTCGTTGCAAGCGTGTAATACGTTTCGTAAAACGAATTTACCGTATGCAGCAGTTCTTGCAGACTCGTCTGCAACCTACATCGCAAGATCATGCGGATGAATCTGCGGAATCGTACGAATCCGTCAAATTGCGCTCGATTATCATGACGACATTTATCGCGATCCTACAATTAGGCTGCGGATTTTTACGCAATTCTACGTTTCTATTAACGTGACTAGAGAAGTGGAGCCTGCGTGGAGATTTACTTCAAGTATTGAACGTTGCAAAAACTGTGGTCAAACCTCTCGTAACTTCAAGTTGCAAGCAAGAGCCAGAATCTTTCGACCTACAGACATGTTCGACGTATCGAAATTTCCCAGCAAAAGAGCGAGGTGCATTTAGGCGTGTGCGTGTTAAAATAATTATCAGACGATTATCTTTGAAGATGTTTATTGCCGACTACCTCGCTGTACGACTTCTCGCTGTCTACTCGCTGCCTTTTCGAATACCTGTCCGAAGACGTACGGGTAGACCGTTAGGCTGTTTGCTATTGTTCGACTTTTTGGCTGCTACGTTTTTCTTACTTATTTACTTACTTGTGTAACAACAAGACGACGGTTACAAAAGTCTTGTGTAGCTACAAGAGGTTCGACGAACGAAAATTCGACGCGCAGAAGCTTCGTGCGAAAATTCGACGCGCAGAAGCTTCGTAAGAAAATTCGACGTGCAGAAGCTTCGTACGAAAATTCCAGTCCTACAGAGGTTTTCCAGTTATCGAGGTACGACACTGTACGTAAAACGCCAATTTTTCAGTCGGATATGCTCCGTTCAATTTTGTCAGATTTCTTTTCTGTCACACAAACCTACAGAGTACGATACTTGGTTTTGAAACGTCCAAAGTAATCGACCATATCTACTACGATTATCGAACGATCCATTTCAGAGCTTCTTGGGTTGTTCGGAAAGTAATTTCATTTTTTTTTTTTTTTCATTTAACTATCGCTGGTCGTATCTCAAAGCAGCTGGCTTCTTCGTACGAGCGAAATTCTACAGAGACTTTGGAATTATGCGCGCTCTCTGCACGTTCTCGCAGCCTTTGAAGTTTCTGTAAACGCACGAACATCCGCGGTCCACCTACGATCGATCCATTTGCCGATAAACTAGGTGAAAGCGGTGGAACACCGAACGCATTGCATTTTCTCTTTGTCGAATGCGACAAAGCACCGCTACGGGCCAACAACATCTGTCGCAGGACCAACGTTCCACGAAACGGTTTCCCCTGACACTTTACGGAGAAGTTCCGGAAAGTGGATTCTTCCGCTCTGGGAGCTGACGCCATTCCTGGTGCTAACAAGATCGAACGTCTGTCAACGCCGTGAAAACGCACGTGTGGACAGCTTTACGGCGTGTGAAAATACAAAAATCACGTGCTTCCCTTTGCCAAGGGTGCGCCGGGTTTTCCCCTCTGAAACAGCGTTGAAACAGGCGAGAAGCTCGCTGACATTTCCTTGAACGATTTATTTAGCGAGCGTACGCGCGCACACACACACACGTATCGCGTGCCTGCCCGATGCTGGTTTCAGCTGGATTCAGGTTTTGCGTATTAATAGCCTCAAAAGAGCAAGCAAGCTGAATTTCACGAGATGATCGCACTTTTCTCAGCCAAGCGTGCGAATCGACGGCGAAATTTCCGATCGTTTCGGCGGCACCGCACGCGTCCAACCCTCGCCTCTCCGTCTTAGATCTTAGATCTTCAGATCAAATGGATCCGACACGCGTGCCGACGACGATCCTCTCGGGGGTGCGCTGAGAATTCGAAGAAAGAAACTGCCGGTGCTGTCGACGACAGCAAAACAACCGATTGGCAAATAAGAAAAATAGGCGGGGCCGGCGAACAAAGACGCGAATTTCACGGGCCGAGCTCTGCGCACCGAGCCGATCTGCCTAAATTTGAACACGCCGTTAGGCCAACTCGCTCGGGCCCATCGATACGCCTCGACTAAATCCGGCGCAGCAGGTAACAATAGCCGAGCACCGAGTCAATAAACCGGCAAGTGCGCGAGAACACTGTCCCGGTCGGAGTCAATAAAAGTTGATTTATATGGCAAGGCGACGAGCACGACAAACCCGTGGGTCCGGCCGAGGAACAAAGGTCCCGCCGATACGCCTAATTACCCACTGCTCGCCAACGCTGCCCCGAGACGATAGCCTACGCTGGCTTCATTATCCTAGGTCGCAGAGAGAAAATTTCGGGGTTGATGCTCACCGAATGGATAGTACGGAGAGACGCGCGAAGATGGAAAAAGGACGGGCCGCGCGCTGCCAAGGGCTCGCACGAAGCCGGGCTAAGGCTACTTGGCGTAGTAGAAACCCTCGTGGCCCCTTTCCTCGCTCTCTTCCTTTCTTCTCTTCTCTTCTCTTCGCTGTCTTTCTCTTCGGGTTCCTTCGCGCAGTTTCGAGGGGTCGCGCCGCTACAGAGAAGGAGCAAGACGAGAGAAGAAAACGAAGGGGCCCTTCCAAGCAGGCTTAGCTCTCCGAGGCTCACGGAGGAGCTGAGACTTGGCTCAATCGCTCAGGCACGCAGGCCCACCGCTGGTTGGCTGGCTGGGTTGGCTTGGCGCACACAGAGAGCCCACCGGGCCACCCACCGCGACCATTCACCGGAACCGAGCCCCATCCAATCCCAGCGGTTCTCATTTTCCGTCGCCGCCGCCGCTTTTACCACGCCGAATTACCTTATCGCCTACATCGCGCGATTCTTCATCGATAAACCCGCGCCTCTTCTGCTCGTGGAAACCTCGTTCCGAGCCGAGTGTCCTCGTTACGGACTGGTCCTTCTCAGCGGTGGGGATCTGCCCGCGTTAGGATCGGTTTCTAGTCCGAGCGAATGAACTTCACCTGGACAAGGTAAATTTGCCAACGTAGATTTGCCATCGCGTCCGAGCAGCAAAGAACAAACGCTGCGAGTAGGTTGCGGCTGAGACGCGAGAGCCGTGGGGGCCTGGAACGTTGCTGGCGCGCTGCGCACGTTTACGCGTTCGCGGAAAGTTGAAACGCGCGTGCGGAACGCATCGGTGCAGACGTTCGCCAGATGTAGCCGAGAGCAAAGTACTGTTTGTAACAGCCGCAGGACGAAGCTTGCTTCGCCACGCACAGGCAGATTTCAATTTCCATTTCTCCTGGCGAGAGTACTCCATCGAAGCAATTCTTGGACACTGATCACCTTACCAGACCAGCTCAGACGATCGGGGTTTCGAAATTTCATCTGAAATTGTACTCAATTGAAATGAAAATCATTCGCTGTCGCTTGCTTAACTCATGTAAACCCTCCTATCGTCCGATTAGTCAATTTCTCCATTTTCGTTGATAGAAGAATTTACACGGACTTAGGCGAACGAAAGAAACAACGATGCGCGTACAGCGTAGGAAATTTGCAACCAGTCGTATGACCGGGCCTCCTAAGGTTAGCATTGAGCGCGAGTTCCACCGAGAAGTGGAGGATCCTCGCGATCGAGCAGTTGCTGGCGTAAGCAGGCAGCAGCCCGCAGGAGTCGCGCGTGGTAAATAGAAGATGAGATCCTCTGTTTACGCGGCCGTTCTCGTCCGTCCGTCCGTCCGTCGGTGCAACAACAACAGATTCCCGGTGGGTCTTTGGACGACGGTCTTCTGACTTTCTTATCCCCGTTGCGGCCTTACGGATTCTCTCCGTTTCGCTCTCGCCAACGGACCCGATGCTTCGCCCCTTCTTCGTCTTCCTCTCGCTCTTCATCATCGTTTTCTTCTTCACCGCGCGCCGCTCTCCGTCTGACCGCCGACTGTACACCCTCTTCGTCGCACTCGGAGACATGGGGGCCTAATGAAGATGTAAGCAGTCGGCCGACCCTCGTGCACGGTCGTGCCTTCGTCCTCTGTCTGTCTTTGTCGCCCTAACGCCGCGGCCTGCTTGCGCCGCTTGGCCCTCGGTACAGGTCGTTCCAGGAAGACGCTGCCTAGACACTTCCGAGTTCTAGAGACCGATACCGACTTAAGCCGCGGATCCACTTAGCGGCAAGCTAAGGTGCGACGCCCCGCTATGGTCAATTTAAAAACATTTGTTTTGACATATGTATGTGCGATGTCGAACAGTAGGCTCATCCGTGCTTGGCTTTAGCTTCTGAAAATGCAGAAGCTACGATACGTGGAATTTAGGATTATGTGGATTTATCCATAGAAATTACATTAAAGAATATTTGGTCCAGGTATAGATTTTGGAAAAGTATTTAAACAGATGATTATTTGTTGAATTAACGGACGTGAATATTTCGCTTAAGTAAAGCCGCGGACCCACTTAGCGGGAAGCTAAGGTGCATCTGGTAAATTTGCGCTATGGCAAATTTAAAAACATTTGTTTTGACATATGTATGTGAGATGTCGAAAAGTAGGCTCATCCGTGCTTGGCTTTAGCTTCTGAAAATGCAGAAGCTACGATACGTAGAATTTAGGATTATGTGGATTTATCCATAGAAATTACATTAAAGGATATTTGGTGCAAGTATAGATTTCGCAAAGGTATTTAAACAGATGATTATTTGTTGAATTAATGGATGTGAATATTTCGCATAAGTAAAGCCGCGGATCCACTTAGCGGGAAGCTAAGGTGCAACTGGTAAATTTGCGCTATGGTAAATTTAAAAACACATGTTGTCATATGTATGTGCCACGTCGTTTCTTTCGAAAAGTAGGCTCATCCGTGCTTGGCTTTAGCTTCTGAAAATGCAGAAGCTACAATACATGGAATTTAGGATTATGTGGATTTATCCATAGAAATTAAATTAAAAGATATTTGGTCCAAGTATAGATTTTGCAAAAGTATTTAAATAGATCACAAAAGTATTTACACTGATGGTTATTTGTTGAATTAACGAACGTGAATATTTCGCTTAAGTAAAGCCGCGGATCCACCGGAGAGTTAGCTAAGGTAAGCTACACTACTCTGTGCTATGTTAAAAATATTTACTTCAATATATTTCTGACGCACATAATGCTTGCTAATAGCACAGTTTAGCTGCTCAGCTTCCCAAAAAGTTTTAGAAATTCCCCGTAACAATTTAAAGTGACAGAATCCTATTCCCTATGAACATTGCAACGCTGACAACAGCGTCGACCATCGACTTTGCTAGCAAATTTGAAAGTACAACACGTAACTTCAACTTCACCCTTCTTAATCTTTCGCCTGTAGCAGTATGCAAACCATGGCAATTTGCTAACTAACAACTAACTAATTACCCATTGATTAACAGCGCTGAGTCAACTGTGCCAAATCGATCACCTAAATATTCCTTTATATTTGCATATTCATCAAACACACGCAACTGCATTGTACTGGAACCATACAGCACAGACAGAATTTTAACTTGAAACCACAATTACACAATTCTAAATCCGACTACAACCACGAGCATAAATAAAATTAAGAGGCCAAAGGCGATTAGAAATTGAATCAGAAAGTGAGCCGCAACGCGAAGTAAACTTCCAAGACTCCTAATAGGAGAAAATAAACGAACGAAACGAGAAGATCGACCCGAGTTGCGTTTTCGAAGATATGCGACAGAAGCTTGTTCGCTCGCTTCTTGGAATCACCTATACCGGCATACGAACGTATTATCCGCCAAAGAGGGCAAAAGGAACCGCTCTTCCGATCTTCCCGCGATCGGGCGCCGTCTTTTCCTCTCTAGATTCGAGCCGAATCCGCTTCCTCCGTGCAGGGATGTTGGGATCAAGGGAAAGGGAAAGAGAAAGGAGCCGGAGCGAACGAGACGGAGAGATACCGGCGCGTGTGCCGAGGCTTCTCTGTTTAGCGAACCTACCGCGCGCGCCGCTGCGGCGTGTACACGAAAATAAAGGCAAAACGGCGTGAATTAAGTGGACGCTCTGGATGTTCGATTCAGAAAAGCGAGGCTGCGCCACCTGCGCCCCATCCGGTAGAATATTCCCGCCAGCCGAAGCGTAATCTCCAACAATTACGATCGCACGACGACTCACTTTGCCCGGCTTAGCCGCACTCAGCTGATCATAGGCGGTCAACATATTGGATGTTCGCTACGTCTACTGGGAAATTCAAAGAAATTTTATCTGGCCTACTATTTTGAAATAATAGAATAATAATATTTATGAAACGATAAATTTACGATGATTTAATAATGTAATGTAATAAATGGAATAAAATAATAATGAATAACGCAATGTAGTATAATTAGACGACGAAAGCGGTAAAAGACATTCAACTTGTATCGAACGTCAGCGGATGTCCTGATATTAAGATTTATGGCTGATGCTGTACGTACAGCGTAATTTTGAATAATTGCGCTCGTAGCCCACCTTGTTCTTAGTTTTCTTGGCTTAGGTACGCGGCTGGCCATAAACGTATTATCTGTACGTTACGTCCGTTGGAAAATCCAAAGAAATTTTACTTCGTTTAATTTTTATAGCAGCAGTGTATACGTGGTAGTAGTAGTTTATATGGGAAGTTAGAATAATACGATACGTTATTAATTAATAATAATACAAATAGAGAACGAGAGCAGTAGAAGACATTCAGTTTGTGCTAAACAACGGTAGATGTCCTAACGTTAAGGTTGGTAAGCGCGTACAGGGTGTTCGCGCTGTTACTAACCTGTGTTCTTCTCGTAAATGCTATGTGTTAGAGAAAGATGGAAGAGGGAACGGTTTTACAATTTTCTATGATGGATATAGCGACGTATATTATTTTTTATATCCGCAATATTTTTCGACGGGTGAAGATGTGACTCGATTTTTTTAACAAAGTGCTGTATAGCTTTTTTTACGTCATACGAAAACACGAGTTAGGACCAGTTCAACCACGTGGCATAAAGTGACCGTTAAAAGGTAATATATGCCATTAGACTGGTCGTAGAGAACCGTAAAATTTGTTCCCCTTTCGTTCTTCTATTCCAAGATACCAGTTACGAGAAAAACGCTGGCTACTGACAGCACGAACACCCGATATATTAAATTATATTATATATACACTATATTCATATAACATAACATATATATATATATTAAATTATATTATATATACACTATATTAATATAACATAATATATATATATTAAATTATATTATATATACACTATATTAATATAACATAACATATATATATTAAATTATATTATATATACAATATATTAATATAACATAACATATATATATATATTAAATTATATTATATATACACTATATTAATATAACATGACATATATATATGTACGTGTTATAGCGTAGAATAGAGTTTGAATTTCTAATTTGTCGACTTGGTAAGAGCGTATTATTTTATGAACTTCTTTATTAGCTAACTTTGCGATCGGTTCGCCATTTCGGCGTAATTCGCACACCATGGTAGGAGACGTGCCGAAGTGTTTGGTACGTGGCCGTAACGCGGTGTGTTTCGTTCGTTGCGATGTTATCTGCCGCCTCGAGGTCGATTTTTAATTGCGCCCTCATCGGGCGCCGATCTCGTATTCGCATTCGTATGCGAATCGCAGCTGCAGGAAACAAGGTGAAACGTGAATCATTGCCTCACTCTGACACGCCGAAAATTGCATCACGATCTTAATCTCTCTCGTTCCTTTTAGCCTCCTCTCTATTTTTCACGCTGTCCGCGAAATAAAAGAAACGTCAAGAAGAAACTAATACGCGCAGGGGCAGACACACTCAGCCTCGTAAAATAAACCGAACAGGAAACGCGTAACAGGTACACGGGCGCAGGCGCGCAGGTGATTGAAAAACAACACCCCCTTGGCAGTGCTTGTTTCTTCACGGTCGGTCTACGGTGTCGAGCAGCGTGCAAATAGAAAATAATCGTGCAAAATTGAAGCTAACATTACGCGCATCCGCTCGCTCGATCGCTGATAACGTTCTCAGCCGTTTATACGTCATTAGAGGCTGCTCGATGTGAAAAGCGATCCGTTTCGACTCCTGCTCGTTTCCTTGCTTCGCGGGTTTCAGTCAGCCGAGTTAATTGGCAGGATTAACGGAAATATCAATTACGGGGGAAATGTTGCTCGCCATCTGCTTTGTCACGTGTTTCATGTTCGTGTCGTGCAGAAAGCTCATATCGCGAAGGTTCTGGCATTCGATTGTTCGGAGAGTAATTGCGCGTTTTCTGCACGAGGATCAGAGTCAGTTTATTAGTTTATTGGTAATAGAAGAGACCATTACCAAGAAGCTAATGTTTATTGGTCCATATATCTTTTCCTACAGAGGCCACGTTGTAATACTATTTAAAGAAACTTAGGCATTTAATGTAAAACAAATTCATGGAAGAGAAAACTGTATCAGTAGAAGAGCCTGTACAGGGCTCATACTTGTGAGGTCCAGCCATTCAAATAGACATGAACAAGAGCCAAAAGCAATTAACTAATGTTCAATTATTTGTCCACATATTTTTTTCTAGAGGCCACGTTGTAATACTATTTAAAGAAACTTAGGCATTTAATGTAAAACAAATTCATGGAAGAGAAAACTGTATCAGTAGAAGAGCCTGTACAGGGCTCATACTTGTGAGGTCCAGCCATTCAAATAGACATGAACAAGAGCCAAAAGCAATTAACTAATGTTCAATTATTTGTCCACATATTTTTTTCTAGAGGCAACGTTGTAACACTATTTAAAGAAATTTATGCATTTAATATAGACTAAATTCAAGGAAGAGAAAACTGTATCACTAGAAGAGCCTGTACAGGCCTCATAGTTGTGAGGTCCAGCCATTCAAATAGACATGAACAAGAGCCAAAAAACAATTAACTAATGTTCAATTATTTGTCCATATATTTCTTTCTACAGAAGCGACGTTGTAACACTACTTAAAGAAACTTATGCATTTAATGTACAGCAAATTCATGGAAGAGAAAACTGTATCAGCAGAAGAGCCTGTACAGGTCTCATAGTTGTGAAGTCCAGCCATTCAAATAGATATGGACAAGAGCCAAGAAACAATTAACTAATTTTCAATTATTTGTCCATATATTTCTTTCTACAGAGGCGACGTTGTAACACTATTTAAAGAAACTTATGCATTTAATGTACACCAAATTCATGAAAGAGAAAAGTGTATCAGTAGAAGTGCCTCAGAGAGTACAGGTCTCATAGTTGTGAAGTCCAGCCATTCAAATAGACATGGACAAGAGCCAAGAAACAATTAACTAATGTTCAATTATTTGTCCATATATTTCTTTCTACAGAGGCGACGTCCTAACACCATCTTCTGGCATTATCGATGACTATTTAGAAAGGGAAATTTCACCTAAGTTGTATGCTACAGTATTCTCACTGGTATATCAAATACTTTCCAATGAAAAATCCAAATTTTCCAACCTTGCCACTCGCAGTGTTTTGTACAAGCGCTCTTGAATTTTGCCTTCGTTCGAAACTTCTGTATGTCAAATGTTCCTTTGCTATACTTCTTTCACTGGAAATTTGGATAAATTTCGAAACCTCTGCGATTCGAAGATTTTAATTCTTCAGGTTCGACCGTACATGAATTGTAATCATCCTATCGGCATTGCCACTGAACTATACGAAACGTAGAAAACTAGATGCATTGTAATTGAAATGCTTCGGCGGAACGCGTAATTCCCATCATCTGCTGCGTCTTCAACTTTCGTATTTCCGAGGAGCTGCAAGAGGAAGCTGAGAATACAAACACACACTTCGCATTCGTACGAAGCTTCTCTGTACGTTGAATTTTCTACTGTAAAATTTACAATTATCTTATATTTATAATTGTATTTATAATTAATTTTCGGCTGGGAATAAGCCGAAACCTCTGTAACTCGAAGGCTGCAGGTCTTCCTCGAGGCTCGAGTTACAGCATGTTCATGACTGTAATAGTAAAATGTTCAAGCATTCGAGCAGCGAAGCGGCAGGTGGTCGAACAATTCGATTCTCTAGTGCGAACACTTTCCTCGTTCGCCTGTACGCACCCGGTGTATATTGATTTAAAGCAGCCAGAGGATCTCCATCTTACGAATCTGTGCGAATAAAAGGCGAACAATTAAACAATGAAGGTTGAAACGAGGAGACCCCCTCCGTGACGACGATAAAACCTTCTCGATTACTTTCCTCGCGTTCCACCGTGGCCACAGAATAAACGAGCGAAATCAAGGAAACCATAAAGCAACGTTTATCGATCTCTCGCCGACGAAATTTATGCCCGTCACAGAGTTCTCTCGGAATATCGTCAAATCGCAAGAACGAGTCGTAAACTCTCGTGCTTTTCCATCCGTGGAATGTCGTCGTCGCGTCTTCTCAAACATATCTACACACTACCATCCAACATACACTACCGTCCGCAAGTATTTCGACACCTGGTTGGCAAAATGTTGGTCGAAGCGTCGATATTTTTGTTACGCCGATGCTAATGTTCACGAACGGAGAACTAGTTTCTTCCTGCTGCCAATATCTTCCACTGGACTCGAACTAAACTCGAACTGGACACGAACTAAATTCGTATTAAATTCGAACTAAATTCCAACTACAATCGAATGGACCCGAACTAAATTCTAATTTAATGCGAACTAAATTCGAACTGGACTCGAACTAAATTCGAATGGACCCGAACTAAATTCGAACTAGATTCCAACTAAATTCGAATTAAATTCCAACTAAATTCGAATTAAATTCCAACTAATTTCGAATTAAATTCCAACTAAATTCGAACTGGACTCGAACTAAATTCGTATTAAATTCGAACTAAATTCCAACTACATTCGAATGGACCCGAACTAAATTCTAATTTAATTCGAACTAAATTCAAACTGGACTCGTACTAAATTCGAATTAAATTCGAACTAAATTCCAACTAAATTCGAATGGACCCGAACTAAATTCTAATTTAATTCGAACTAAATTCAAACTGGACTCGTACTAAATTCGAATTAAATTCGAACTAAATTCCAACTAAATTCGAACTGGACTCGAACTAAATTCGAATGGACTCGAACTAAATTCGAACTAGATTCCAACTAAATTCGAAGTAAATTCGAACTAAATTCCAACTAAATTCGAATGGACTCGAACTAAATTCGAACGGACTCGAACTAAATTCGAACGGACTCGAACTAAATTCGAACTAGATTCCAACTAAATTCCAACTAAATTCCAACTAAATTCCAACAAATTCGAATGGACCTGAGCTAAATTCGAACTAAATTCCAACTAAATTCGAAGTAAATTCGAACTAAATTCGAACTAAATTCGAACTAAATTCGAACTGGTCTCGAACTAAATTCAAATGGATCTGAACTAAATTCGGACAAAATTCCAACTAAATTCGAATGAACCTGAACTAAATTCGAACTAAATTCCAACTAAATTCCAACTAAATTCGAACTGTACTCGAACTAAATTCGAATTAAATTTGAACTAAATTTGAACTGGACTCGAACTAAATACAAACTAAATTCGAACTAAATTCGAACTGGACTCGATCTAAATTCGAACTGGACTCGATCTGAATTCGAACTGGACTCGAACTAGATTCGAACTGGACTCGATCTAAATTCCAACTAGACTCGTTAACTGCGTTTCGAAAGTGTTTTCAATATTGTTTCTAAATTGTTATTTCGGCAGTTACGATCCACAATTCTCAACAAGTAGCCCACATTTTTTATACGCCACCGCATCAAGTACGTCCCAACAGTTTTGGAAGCCGCTGTATGCTCTTCTCCGCTCGGCTCGGTACAACTGCGCCCGCATATCCCGCCTCGGCTGCAGTCGCCTCACGGATATCCGGTACTGATCCGCGTGACGCACGCACGCCGCACATCTCGGATCACCATCTCGAAAACCCCGTATAAACTGTGCCCCTGTGTGCCAGCTATCGCGCCGTTTGCCGCACGGTCGCGCAACCCTCGCGCTAAAAAGCCGCGACACCGGCGTGCAAATAGCTGCACGCTTTTTCCGCCAGTCGTTACTCCTTCCCGATACGCTATTAAATTAGCCGAGATAGAGGAATGAAGGGTTCCGCGCGCACCTCTGCAGAAAATAAGGGTTGTACCGATGTGGAATTCCATTGGATAATCCGATACGCGTGGCCAGACAGGCAGCTTCTTTGCGAGCGGAGACAGAGAAAGTGCGCGAATCGATTTTGCCTTCTTCAGCCGAATGTTCATCTTCGTAAAGTATATTTATAAGGAAGAAACGAATTTCTTAGGCGTTTTCTATTATTCTTAGCCTTTTCTATTATTTTACTGAATCGCATATGATCCATTTTTTGGGGTTTCCATCATTGCGATCAATATGAAACAAAAAAATGTCCACTTAATTCTATTAGGTTCTGCGAAAAGTTTCTTTCCTTTCAGAAGGAAATAATAGACGGGCGAGCCTTTTTTTGCTTTATATTATTTTACTCAATTTTCTACGACCCATTCTATTCTTATTCCATTTCTATTCTTATCATCACACGTGATTCACTAAAATAATAGCTGCAGGTAATATATTAGGTTGTCCGAAAAGTTTCTTTCCTTTCAGGAAATAATATATGCGCGAGCCTTTTTTGTTTTATATTATTTTACTGAATTTTCTACGATCCATTTTCTTCCACTTCTATTCTAATCATCGTACGTGATTCAATAAAATAATACAAAACGACAAACGTTGCGCATCCGTTGTTTGCTTATAAAACGAAAGAAACTTTCCGGACAATCTAATATTTTAATAAAAAAAAAAAAAAAAAAGAAAAAGAAAAAGAAAGAGGGAGAAACGATAATGAGTGTAAAACACGTGTATTAGTAACAACCCTAAACGCAGATGCAATCTTGAAGATGAAACTCTTAACCGCGTCCTGTACGCCAATGTAATCTGTATATAACAACGTTCGAAGAGTTCCAAAACTACTATTCCCACGACGTACACAGAGCAATTAAGAGATTTTTACGATCCGACAAGAGCTGCAAAATACAAGCCAGAAACTGGCAAGTGCCGCGATCCGACAAATAGGCGAAAATTTCCACGCAATATAATTTCCATGGCGAATGAACGCGTACGGCGCGGAACGTTTCACCGCGATAGGCGGCCGGGTAAATCGTTTCCTCGAAACGTTGGAAAAAGCGCGAGGGCGCGCCGCGCGGGCCGCGCTGCGCGCGCGAAAAGTGCCCGCGGTGCCTGAAACTTGCGTTCGAGATGGATGGCTTTTTAACGATTTTCCCGCGTGATTATCGCGCGGATGCAAATCTTTGCCAGCTTTGCGAGCACATGGCGTTTCATAAAGCGGCGGCCAGCGCGCCGGATCACGCTTCGCTGATCCGGGGGCCGCCGCCGTTGCAGAACAAGAGCCGCGGCTCGCTCGGCAAACTCGTTTGCTCATTAAAATCTCATAAAACGCTGATACGTCTTTAATCTGCCGTCCGCGAGCGTGTTTCCCGCGCTCGAGGAAATCCCGCAGCGTGGCCTTAACTTTGATCCTAGACGGCGAGCGATCACGGCCGACTCCTCGTGCCAAGCGGACCGCGACGAAAGAATCTTTGGAACAGTTACACAGGACAAGCCGTGGATCCTCCACACCACTTCGATTCTCCTCTTGGAAAGTAATATTTGTCCTCGATACCAGAACACCACTTTTCATTGTTCCGCTCCTCTCGTCACGAAACTCTGTTCGCTCGTGGTCGTTGAACCGAACTGTTTAGGTAATGGATCGAATCGCTGGCTACAGTGGCATCTCAGTATTGTAGTACGTGGTGTATAGCGTCTTTCTTGGTTAGAACGTTCTAGCTCTCGTTTTGAAAGCGGATGGAGCTGGAGTTTCGTCTTTTTCTTTTTCTTTTTTTTTCTTTTTTTTT
>JACXIV010000054.1:162508-183162 GCA_014737475.1 Bombus confusus | reverse complement strand
AAGTAAAAGACAAGAGGAACTTTAAATAGACATTTTAAGGTTTCTTGAAAGATAAGAAGACGCCAAATATGATATTTTATTTGACAATGAAACTTGTATGTTTCCAAGTTCTCTTAGAAAGTAAAAGATAAGAGGAACCTCAAATAGACATTTTAACATATCTCGATAAATAAGAAAACAATGTTGAATACGATATTTTATTTCATAATGGAATTTGTATATGTCTTGCAACTGTTCCTAAAAAATAAGAAACAAGAGAAACTTTAAATAGACATTTTAAGGTTTCTTGAAAGATAAGAAGACGCCAAATATGATATTTTATTTGACAATGAAACTTGTATGTTTTCAAGTTCTCTTAGAAAGTAAAAGATAAGAGGAACCTCAAATAGACATTTTAACATATCTCGATAAATAAGAAAACAATGTTGAATACGATATTTTATTTGATAATGGAGTTTGTATATGTCTTATAACTGTTCCTAAAAAATAAGAAACATGAGGAACTTTAAATAGACATTTTAAGGTTTCTTGAAAGATAAGAAGATGCCAAATATGATATTTTATTTGATAATGAAACTTGTATATGTTTCCAATTTCTCTTAAAAAGTAAAAGACAAGAGAAACTTTAAATAGATATTTTAAGGTTTCTTGAAAGATAAGAAGATGCCAAATATGATATTTTATTTGATAATGAAACTTGTACATGTTTCCAACTTCTCTTAAGAATTAAAAGACAAGAGGAACCTCAAATAGACATTTTAACATATCTCGATAAATAAGAAAACAATGTTGAATACGATATTTTATTTCATAATAGAACTTCAATAAGTTTCCCAATTTCTCTCAAAGGTAGAAGACGAGAGGAACCTCAAATAAACACTTTAAGATATCTTGAACCATGAGAAACTATTGTCTATACGATATTTTACTTGATAATGGCATTTGTATACATCTCGCAGCCTACTGAACATTTCAAAATGTTGATCATCATAATACTATATATCCTCGATACGAAATTTCACAGAAAATTTCTCATCTATCTATACTTTCATTGTATCACCAAGTGACATCAGCATAAAATAATCAATCAAATTGCAACCAATATACATTTGCACATGCACGTACATGTCTCGCAGCCTATTGAACATTTCAAAATGTTAATTTGCCATAATGCTATACATCCTCGATGGTCCATACAAAATGTCGCAGAGAACTCGTCCATCTATTACTTTCATGGTGTCACTAAACCACATCAATAGAAAATAATCGATAAAAATGTTCAACCCAGTGAAGCATTCGTCTGGCAGACGAGAAATGAAAAACTGTGGCTATCGGTACGCCAGCCTTCATCTCTCTGTCAAGAACATTCGACTGTCAGGAAATTTCACAGTCCAACGAAATTACATTTGCCAACGGCTTCTCTCTCGGGCAAAGCGGCGTAGCTCACTTTCCATTCGAAAGTCGTTGGAAACCTTTTGGTTCGGCCAACGCGCAACCTTCCCAGTCGAAGTTAGCAACGGGGTGTTCGAATTAGCGTTTCGGACCACGGATAAATATAGAGGGCCACCCAGCGAGAGCAAACTAATGTACCGTGCGCGATGAGCGTGAGGCTAAAGCGTAGTTTCGCTCTCTCTGTTCTCCTTTTGTCACGCCATTCTCACTCTCCGCCGCCCTTTCTCTTCGTCCGCGTCTCACCCTTTGCATATATTTTCACGCGAAATCGTCCTCCTCTGTGTGCCAGCTACGCCGTCCCTTTCTGCTCAGCGACGAGTGATAAGCCATTAAGGCCAGCCGCTCGAATCGTACGCGTTTTCGCCTGAACGACCGCAACCCGGTGTCACTTGCTGCCTGGCGTTTGCCGCGCGACGCGGCGAGGATATCAGAATGCAGAAATGCAATTTTCCGCGCGTTCGCCAGAAACTGCAGACAGCGCGAGAGTAATGTCCCTGTGACGGGAAACGTACAGGCCGTGTTGTTGCGCGCTTTATTGGCGTATACCGGCGCGATTTGCAGGAAATCTCGCCGCCCGGACGTGGCAGATGCGCGCTGGTATTACGCGCGGAACATCGTGGTATTATAAAACCTCTTAGTCATTCGTCGAATCTCTTAATTCTTCTCGAGTCTCGTCGAGGCCAGACTCTCGGCCAACAACGACAAAAGCCACCCGTTTTTATGAATTTCTTTCCAACCGACTGCTGCTTCCGCCCGATAGCGATATATTCAGACGAATACGTAGAAACTTTCCAACCAATTATCGGGTCACCCCGTAAAAAATATCCGTGTTTTAAAATACCAGCAGAAGCATTATGGTTAAGCAACGGGAGGAAATATTTGGGTAACTACGAATAAATAAATCATTGCATTTCACGTCGGCAATTTTTAGCAGACATTAATTAGTAGCGTGAGATCGCCGCAAGTGGAAGAAAATAACTAAGTACACGTACGCTGTGTCTTTCCAAATAGAAAATAGCAGGAGAGATAGCGAAATCGTAAAGTAAGAAAGCTGAAAAAACTAACTAACTACTGACTAAAAACTAACTTGACTACTGAGGTTTTTGATAATCTCGCGGACCACATGGAAATGTCGTATCAGCGCGAAAATTGTCAAAGAATTAACCCTAAACCTACCGCGACGGTCAAATTGACCGCTTTCAAATTTCTACACAAATTTCGCCACATTTAAACGTTGTCAGATCGCTTGCCAATCTATGACTTTTCATAAAACTATATTTACTTTTTCGGTATCTATATTTCTAGTTTGCTTCTTTTTTGTAAGAAAAATTTGTAGTCTGTCCTGTCAATAAGCACACAAGAAGTGTCGGTAGGTTTAGTGTTAAAAGCATTTCGTACTCTTCCGTTGTATGCAAGCTTGTCTCGTTAAATGGAAGAGAAGATCGTAAGACATTTCGACTCGTTAGACAGAGATGTTTGCAATATTTTAAAAAGCGTATTCACCTTGAACCCAGAGCTGTTCGACCTTGCTGTGAACTTGAGCGGTCTTGAGAGCGACACAGAACATAGCCAAGGCGATGATCGCGAGAAAGAGGACCTTGCCTGCGCGCCTCTGCAGGAAGTAGCCCAGCTGACTCAGCTGATCCTGCAGCCTTGCCCTGATCCAAACGGCAGATCTCTGACCTTCCGCTTTGCCCTGAAAAATAAGGCATCTGAAACTTTAGACTATCGCGACCACCACTTACAATCAATATGTTAAACGAACAATTGTCTCTAGCGTTTATTTCGCAAGTTGTATTTCCAGAAATTGTCTTTTCGTTCTCGTTACGAGGTGAAGCACAGCTGACGATTCAATTTCTATATTTACTACATCTTGCTTGACTGCTTCTAACGTTACGTTAAACGTTAATATTATATACGTAAGATTAAAAAGGCTTTTGCACGCGTGCCACGCTATTAACCCTTGCCGGTCGTAAGTCACCTCTCACGTGACAACAGCACTTTGTCGCTCGTCACGTGACAGGTGACAACGAGTGAACCTGTCCTGAAAACCATTGCTTCGTGTTGGAGATTGTTTGAAAAAATATCACGCGTTAAAAACTTCTAAATAATTATTTGAAACTCGTATATTTGTAATACACCTTGAGAAAATAAATAATTCCCAACAAAAATGTTATTCTCATAATACAGAAGATTTTTCAGATATTTAGCGAAACCAGCTACGACCTAGTCAGAATCTAAAAAGCTAGCGACCGATAAGGGTTAACACTGTAAGAACACTGCTATGCCATACACACTCTGACAAGCGGATAGCCTGAATCGCCACGTACTTTTCCAGCGGCAGAAAAGGTTGGAAAGGTCGCTCGGAAAGTTCGTTCCGATCTACGTTTCGATTCGATATACGTTCCACGAACTATATTAAATTTATGTCGTTTTCTTCCACCTTTCCGCATCTTTCACGCAACTCGAATATTTCACCCTTGCAGAATCTCTCAGGTTTCTCGGCGAGAAACTTTCCAACCTGAATTTTTATGTCCATCAAATTTCTTAACAATCGCAATTAACATTCCGAGCAGTATTTAACAATATTGTTCGGCATTCCGAGTGGCCGCCGGTTACTTGCAGTGAATCTTTACTGAACCCTGAACCAGACCCGATCCCTTGCGCAGGACGACCATCAAAGGTCGACGCACCCCTAGTGCGGACCTATCATAAACATCGGCTCTGTTGTGCAGCCAAGGCCCTTACGACCACACAGAAATATCATTCAAATGAAAGTAGTCATTTGTTTTCGCCAAGTGCAACGTCACCCGCGCGCGACCTTTTGTTGGGGCGGCCGGCCCATCCTTAACCACACGCCCTTTTTACCCAATCAGCTGGACTTTAGACACACTCGCCACGAATTTTACTCTGCGACAGCACCATCACTGAAAGGACAGTAGTCTTTACCAGTATTCAATAAGTGTAGTGAGCCATATGACAGTACTCAAACGATCTTCACGTGACAATTGTACTTCATATATACAGGGTGGTTGGTAACTGGTGGTACAAGCGGAAAGGGGGTGATTCTAAGGGGGCGAAAAAAGAAGTGGAAAATATAGAATAAAAATTTGTCGTTCGAGGCTTCGTTTTCGAGAAAATCGACTTTGAATTTTCGCTCGCTACGCGCGCGCTTTATCGCGTCTCGTTGTAACGGATCACACTGTAGATCGTTGTCTCGATCGACGTTATGTTGATAAACACTTGCAATGCGACCGAAGTGTTTTCCTACCTATTAACTTACTATCCGACTTTTTTATTCTATATCTTTTTATTCTATATTTTCGACTTCTTTTTTCGCGTAGAATCACCAGTTACCAACCACCCTGTATATATCAGTTATAGTTATATCAGTGGAAATAAATACAGTGAACAGAACATTTCTCTGCGTCCTCTATCATCCTGCATCTTGAACGTGAATAGCGTTCCAGGTTCGCGATATCGACCGATCAGTTGCGTATGACTGGTCGTCAGCTAGCTGAATACTCGCATCGAATATTGCAATTAATATTTTATTAACAATCAACGAGCATATTTAACCGTTTGAGTGCGATTGTTCTGTGTGTAGATGTTGTGTCGAAAAGTGCCAGTACGTTTGAACGCTACGCACGACTGACCGTATCTTGTATTACGTTGTCTGAAAGGTGTCTTTCTTATGCAGACGCGTCTTTTACAACAACGCAGCTGTATAAAAACATGAAACCTAATCTGTCGAACGTTGTGATGTTTCTCTTGGTAGAAGAAAATGGATATAAAATAATATAAAACGACAAACGTGCATCCATTATTTCCTTATAAAGCGAAAGAAACTTTCGGACGACCTAACGTTTCGTTGTTATCTTCTGAATAATTTTTATCGAAGAGAATCTGAAATATTTGGGAACTAATGGTACGCTTATACAGGGTGTTAATGAGGGTTAACGAGGAAACTCGCCGGCTGCTATCGACCATCGTCCTAACCGCTAATTTATAACTTTCAATTTCAAAGGCCAAGCAGACGATCCTCGCGCGGCTTATCCTCGGTGCAGCGCGACACGCAAACCATGAATAGCAATTACAATGTCGCGCGCATTAGCATGTAAATTGAAGCGGCTGCCCGATGCTTTTGGCGTCCACCCCATAAGACGCTAGAGCTTCTGCTGTGCTCTACGCGCCACTTGCCAATTCATCGGGGCAGCTTTACGATCGGCCACGGACAGCGCCGCCTACGATTTTCAAGAGAAAGAACAGATTGCGGCGGTTAAAGGGCGGCAGAGAGCGGAGCGGCAGCCGAAGCGCTTTAAATTGGCCGCGTGGGCTTTGACGATGATAAGTAGCTGGCTGCGGCTTGTGCTCGTACGGACGTGTGCGTTCCACCTCTCTTGCACGAAACGTGCCAGAAGCAGGCGAACACGGTAGGAGCGCAAGAGCGTAGACGAGGCTGCTGCGCGAACGTGGCGATGAATGAAGCGCATCGGCGCGGCATGAAGTCTGACAAAGTTTCGAGAAACGTTGATCGGGGATCGTGAGGAGGCTGGAAACGTGGAAAGAAGCTGTTTAATTTTCTGATCGAAGTTGACGAAAGCATCTGGTCGGATGTTTTGGTGGAAGAAAAATCATTCTCTGCCTAGTTTTTGACTGGATGTTACAAAGTCTGGCTGTTCGTCGAATACAAATTGTACTATTTTTTTTTTTCTAATTAAGCGTAAGCTTTTAATTAACTCTGTGTGAGCTTCTAAGGAATCACGTGAATCGTATCAACCGGTTGACCGCGCAATTTAGTTTGAAGAATGCCTCACGAGGTGCGTAATTAATTAAAATCAAGCAACGACGAGTATACACGTCGAATAATTGCTTCTGTTATAAATTGTAGGAAACAGGCAAAGCAAAAGTATTTTTATGCAATAAAAATTACGATAATAAATTACAATATTTTTTATACAATAAAAAGTTTACGATTCGTCGTTGGAAAGGGTATTGTTGTTAAAAGCTTAAAAATTGGCAAAAATGAATAAGGTACAGTACAGGAAACCAGAGAAAACCAAAGTACGCAAACGGGGCTGCATTGGGGAAAATAACTCGATTTACAAAAATTCAACGACACATTATACGGAGCATGATGGATACAGCAAAGAGAACAATCGAGTAGTTAAATTTTTTCTTCATAAAATACATAATAAGTTCATTGGAGCTATAAAGTCGTGCATATTACCTTCTACTAAAATTTTGAGATTTTATGGTAAATGGTAATGCTTCGTTTTACGCGACGAGAAATAAAGTTCTGGGTTGACGCGTATACGCGTCTAACGCTGTTAACTGGTTAAGAAGCTGCACTTTGCGAAATAAAAAATAAAATACCAATTACACGCGTAGGCGTAATTGGTATAATATATATATAACTGGTCACCTAACCCCAACCTAACCCCAACCTAGCGCCTCCATCTACAGAAAATTGTTCAGGTGACCTGTTTAAAATGCCCCACCCCGTATATATATATATATCCAATAAAAAAAATCATCGAATTTTTATATATATATATATATATTTTTATACATATATATATGACACAGATCGCTGCTCTCACAGCGAAACCGCGAAACACGCACCCCTCTACGCGTGTACACAAATACTCGCGAGCGGGACACCCCCGCCAGGAGACGAATGGGAAGAGGAGGCTAAAGAAAGGCAGGGGAAAGCGAAGCAAAAAGGATAGAGCAAACTAAGGTGAAACAAAAAGACAGAAAGAAAGAAAGAAAGAAAGAAAGAAAGAAAGAAAGAGGGTAGAATGGAAGGGAGAGCAACGTTCGCAACATTGCGAACGGCAACGTTGCACACTACCTGGTGGCCGGTCTGACAATGTGCACCACGGACCACCCGCAACAATACCTATCTTTCCTGGCCGACAGGGAAGGAAAGACGAAGAAGGAAGGCCAGAAGGAGAGGCACGGATGAGAAGGGAATCGAGCCTTGCAGGAGAAAAGGAACGAACGCTTTTCTCTTCTCTTTACAAGCTCTCTGTCTCGCTACGTGTTTGCTTGCCGTTCCTCTCTATAGACTCTCGTTCGGGTATTTACAGTTACGGAGCAACGGAAGGTAGCAAGAAGCGCAGAGAGAAAGATAGGTAAAGGAGACGGAAGAGAGGAGGCAGCAGCAGCAGCGTGCAAACGCGCGGCACGATAGACGTGCAGATGAAAATACAGATTACACACGCTTACGTATCTCGGGGCAGTAGCCGGGCGTCGAGTATCGGATAGCAAGGTTTTCCAGCCAATTAACCCCGGTGCCGCGGCCTCGCGGCCCGCCAGACTCGGGTAACTCTAGACGTGCAGACAATCCTCGTCGGCCACATGGTCCCCGGGGGACCACGGCCACGCAGACCTCCGTCGAACATTCGCCGACTGATGACCGCGTGTTTACGTTCCTCTCTCGGGAGGAAGCTGTTGTTGCCTCTTTCGTGACTCCAGGCTCTCGCAATCAATCATCTTTTTTCTCTCCGCCATTCAAGAGCCATCGTCATCGATCGACCGGTTGATACGTCCGCGGTGAAATTCGACTTTCTTCCTCGTCTCCGTGTGTTCGTGCTTTCTTTTCTTTTTCTTTTGCTTTTTCCTTTTTCGAGCGGGGAAAAAACCGAATTGCAATTGATTATAGGACGAAATTATTGGTTCAGTATCGTGCTCCAAATCGAAGCGATTGGAGTAATTCGTAAGGAAGGAATTTATAAACGTGGTCATTACTAACAGGGCTTCTTCCAGTTAGGACGGTATACATATATATGAAATGAGAAAGTATTATACGCGGTAATATATCGTATACATGAAATGAAGAAATATTATGTATAATATTATATCGTGGTAGATGAAATACAGAAATATTATATATGATAATATAAAATACATTGCATATACAAGATGAAGAAATGAAAAAATATTATACATGGTAAAATATCGTATATATGAAATGCAAAAATATTACCTGTGATAATATATCGTATATGTGAAATGAAAAAATATTACATGTGATAATATATCGCATATACGAAATGAAAAAATATTATGCATGGTATTATATCGTATACATGAAATAAAAATATATTATGTACAATTATATCGTGTAGATGAAATGCAGAAATATTATATATGATAAAATATAATATATGTTGCATATACAAGATGAAAAAATGAAAAAATATTGTGCATGGTAAGATATCGTATGTATGAAATGAAAAAATATTATACATGGCGATATATCGTATATATGAAATGCAAAAATATTACCTGTGATAATATATCGTATATATGAAATGAAAAAATATTACATGTGATAATATATTGCATATACGAAATGAAAAAATATTATGCATGGTAATATATCGTATACATGAAATAAAAAAATATTATGCATGGAAATATATCGTATACATGAAATGAAAAAATATTATATACGATATTATATTGTGTATATGAAATGCAAAAATATTATATACAATAGTATATTGTGTATATATGAACAAATATTAAATGAACAAATGAAATGAACAAATATTATATGTTATATTATACCGTGTATTTGAAATGCGAAATTGTATGTGCGTATTTGAAATGCGTATATTGTATTGTATATTATGTACGATATATCATTAATATGAAATGCCAAAAATGTCGGCTATTACAGAAAAGATGGAGTCGAATAACGTTAGGAAATTGCCTTTCTCCTGCGGTATGTAGTTTCCTTATCAGGAAAACCGGCAGGCGCTTTCGTTAGGACGACTCAATCCACTTGGAGGGAATAATCATGGCATAATTCTGAATTTCATTGTTTCATAAACGCGATTAACCCTTCGCCAATGACGTCCTTCATGTCATTCTAGCTGATGATCGGTCCAAGACAAAAATTTATTTCATTGCCTTGACTTTCACTCTACGTTTGTATGATATTTCCACGGCTTTGTCGAACAAGCCATTCTTCATTGCTATCTGTTTGGCGCAGTATCCGCTTTTTCGAAGCTTTATTTGCATACAAAGCACAATTTCGCGCGTAACGTGAAATACGCTTCATCGTTTCGCTGCTTGTCTCCTGCAGAACGACGAGTCCGGGAAAATAAAATCCCCTGGCGCCATTCGCAACAGCGAGAAACAATGCGAAAGAGATTGAATTTCAAATTTATAAACCTGCCTTCCTTCAATTTATACTCGCGTCTAAAATCGTATCGAGCAGAGCTGCGTGGTTAGTAAAATTATTCCAACGACTCTGTCTCTCGCGGTATTCTACGTTTGAACAACGTCACCGGAGCCGATCGTCGTTAAAGACCGCAACACACTGTCCGACAGTTCAGCCAACGACGCGAGTGTCCGTCAAATTTCCCCCCGCGTTTAATCATAAATTCCCATGAACATGCACGGTCTAATAATTGCTTACTTCGCACAGCAGCCACCAACGTGGCACGATTTTTACTCGTCTGATCGCTCCTGTGATCCATCAATCCTGCGCGTTATCGCAGTGTCTTCCCCCGCTCTTGCAACGCACACGGATAGAAGCCATCGCGGACAGGCCTCTCACAGTCCGATTCTTACTTCACGATTGCATCCTCGTCGAAGAATTAAACAGCGATTACGATCGAGTACAAGCAACAAGAACACTCGCATCACTGTCGTCGACATCGAGAAGCGAAGCCCCGCCGCCCGACAGCATCTTTATAGCGGCGAGTAATACGAAAGGGGACTGAGAGAAGTACCGAGAAGGAAATTCGACGAGGCAACGCGTAATGGGGTGGGGGTGGGGTGGGGTGGGGGGGGGTGGGGGGACACAACGTTTAACGAATTTATGTTATTCGTACTTTTAATGTTTTTCTTACAGCGCGACACGAGGTTCGCGGGCAGATAGCAGACAGCATAACAGGATCTTATGTCAACGACGGTGGTCCCCGCGCCACGAGCTTGTAATATGTAGATATTGCCCACCACGAGGAACTCCATAAGACCCGCGGGGACCACTTACGGGAAAAAGGCAGAATTCCGCCGCTTTGCTCTCCTTCCCTCTCGCTGCTATACGAGCCTATATACGTATACGTATACGTATATGTATGTATATATGTACATATACACGTGGACATCTCGAGAGCGACTCGTGGGCTCGTGGCGTCTGCGCTTCCTTTTTCCCCCCTCTGCTTCCCTCTTCCTACGTCATTCCCGGGCCCTTTCCCTTCCATCGCTCTTCCTTCGTCGTGTGCACCGTCGGCGAAAATTCGAGCGCGCTGCTACGACGTTTTCGACAGCGCGCTGCGTGCGCATGCGCTCGCCAGATCAATTTATTTGCAAAGAAAACTCCACTCTTTCGGCACGCAAGCTGTTCGCTGGCGGACTTGTTGTTTCACTCGATCCTCGATAAGGAAGATACCTGCATCGACACGGTTTCCTAACGAAGATGACAATGCGGATATAAAGTTACCCGCGACCGTTCGCAACACTAGAAATCAGATTCGGAAGAAATCGAAGCTCGAATTTATAGATGTGCGGATGTCTGGTCGGATTATTCGAACGACTTCGCCTCCCGCCATGTTCTACGTTTCGCCGGTTAGCTGACTCGCCACCTCCTTGCCACGAGTACGTTGACGAGTATATTCGTGAAACACAGAGTACGCGCGGCTGTCACGACGCAGAATCAAGTCGTTACGAAATGACTGTTTCGGTTTTTCACGCATGGCGAGTATACTCGTCAACGACAGGTACTCGGTTGAACAGTATCGTTGAATCGATTATTATTATTATTAGTTACTATCATCGCTGTTGACAAAGAGCGGGACGCTTTTCTGAAATTTAGTGGACGAGACGAATCTCTGCCAAATTTCCAACCTCTCGTCTCCCGAATCATCAATTCCCACCAACGTTCACGGACTAACGATTATTGTTAACGTAGGAACCAGCAACGTGGCGCAATTTTTATTCGCACTTGCTGACGTAATCCACCGAACGTGCAGAAAAATAATGAAATTCGTTTTTGCACGAACCGCGGCTAGAAGAACCTTCGAAGCCAGATTTCACGCGAGTTTTAAAAAGAACAGATGTCACCGTCGTTTCGTTAATTGTCCGACTGAAATACAACGTCGCGTACACGTTACATCGAAGATTTGCAAGACTTTAGGCTTGAATTCGGACTGAGGAACACTCGACTCGGACGCTTGCAGGGACTGAAGTTGCTTCGATTAAAAGCAAAACTCTATTGATCATTGCTGGATTTCAATTAGGCACCACGTAGGGGACTTTTAAAACTAAATTCCTCAGTCAACTGGTTCACAAACTTACTAGAATCCACTAAAAAATAAAAAAAAAAATTCATGCAACCCTTAACCGCGTCTCGAGCTGCCAAGCACATTGGCGTGGCGCGTGCGTCATTGGCGGAGCGCAGAATCGTATCTCTCGCGTTGGCAGCGAAATCGAACGAACGTACATTGGACGAGAGCGGATTGGCGGGGCGTGGGCGGACAAAGCGAGACGCGTATCTGTTGCGTCTGAGCGTTGCGCGCGTCAGAACGGGCCGTGCAGCGCTCGGAATGATTTCCTTGCGGAGGTAAAAGCGGCGGGAAAAAGTTCGCGCCACACGTAGGCCGGGTCTCGTTCTCTACAGGTTACACGCGTGTGCGCTTATCCGCCGTGTGGCCGCTCGCGGCTACGACATGCGACTTGCCAGATAAACGAATAGGTTGTTGCGGTAGGTACCGGCTGCAAAGTGTCCGCAAGAAACTCGATCCGACTGGCGCTCTAATCGGCCGAAGAATTCCAACACCGGCGAGTACCTATCCGAAAGGAAAAGCCACGGGTGAACGAGCTTCCTGCGCCCTCTATCTCGCACTGACCTCGTATCTCGTCCGCTTGGGGTAAAAGTGCACGCCACTTCGTCTTCCCGTTCGAGCCTTACGGATGTTTAACGAAATACCTTTTGTAATTATTTCCAAGCCAGCAATTACCGTGCTTAACTGCCACGCAACTACTACTACCACGCCTGCCACTTACTACGTCAGTTTCAGCCTCTTCCTGCATCCTTCTGCTTCTGAGACTAAAACCGTAACCTGCAAGACAACGTAGATACCTGGCCTCTCTGCTAATTTCATAATCGGTCAGCCTGCGCACCAACAAAGTCTACAAGTCCGGCATTGCAGCGTTTAAGCGATAGGTAAGCTGCATCAATCAGGCACTGACCCTACGCAAAGGAGCCAGCGGGCCCGCCAGCTTGCGAGCAAGCAAGGGGCGGCGTGCATCCTTCAGCGAGGATGAAAGGGTCTGGGCCGACCCGGCGTCCCCCAATCCCATCCATTTCGCTGTGACTTATTTCGTCCACCCCTGCCGGCGGATTTGCGCCACTAGAAACGGAGCAGAGGCCGACACTCTCGTCTGCAGCAACGTTTCTTTCAGACCTTTCGCGCTCGTGTTCTTCCTCTTTCAGGCGCATCTCACGCGGCCGCGGCTTCCAGTCGATCCAGGGTCCATGCAAAGAGCGTCGGTCGGATGAAAATGCGCGTGAAAAGCAGCAGCGTCGCGCGTCTGAAGCGATACAACGAACGTCTGTCTGCAAACTTTCGGCAACCGACAGAGCAGCGTTTGTCTGAGCCGGCTCGCGCTCTCCGCGCGATTCTTGGGAAATTAACGCCACGCGGCGGATCGCATCTTCTTACGCAGAAGCTTCTATCAGCTTGTCCGAAAAGCGTCTCTCTTCTGCAGACGCGTCTCTCACGGCAATGCATCTTTATACAAACATGAAACCTAACCTGTCGAACGTTGTGATGTTTGTCTGGACAGAAGAAAATGGATAAAACGACAAACGTGCATCCATTATTTCTTTATGAGACGAAAGAAACTTTGCGGACGACCGAATAGTTCATTCTTATCTTCAGAATAATTTTTATCGAAGAGAATCTGCAATATTTGCAACAGAAGATAGGAGTACCCCGAGACAATTTATTTTCTGTCGCAGCTGACTTTGGGTGGCCTCGAGTGACCTTCGTAATAGGTCATTGTATTCGTCTGGAAACACTCTAAATAGAATCATAGTAATTGCATCGTGTCTATCTTTCTTGCTTTCTTAATCATTCGTAGTTCGAGAAAATAATATCAAACGACAAACGTGCATCCATTATTTCCTCATGAAACGAAAGAAACTTTGCGGACGACCGAATAGTTCATTCTTATCTTCAGAATCATTTTTATCGAAGAGAATCTGCAATATTTGCAACAGAAGATAGGAGTACCCCGAGACAATTTATTTTCTATCGCAGCTGACTTTGGATGGCCTCGAGTGACCTTCGTAATAGGTCATCGTATTCGCCGTGAAACGCTCTAAATAGAATCATAGTAATTGCATCGTGTCTATCTTTCTTGCTTTCGTATAATTTCCATGGAGATACGAAAATGAAGTGAAGTTGGAAATCGCGGCGCGTAATTAGCACGCTCGCGACGAGTTTCCAAGCCGAGCGTCGTCGTTTTCCTCTTCGTCGTCGTCGTCGTCGTGGCTGTGCTCTTTCTCTGCGCGGTTACGAGGGCCTCTTTCGTAGGTATTATTAGTGTAAAAGCCTCACACGTAGTGTCGGCGCCCTTTAATCTCACTCGGACGAACGGAGCCGACGCAACGTGCGTGAATGTACAGCATTGTGCTCTGGCTGCCTCGGATAGGGGGACTTCAGCTTTCAGCTGCCAGAAATTAAGACGCGATTATAAAATAGTAGGACGCTGCCCCTTCTTCCATCCTTTGCTCTTCCCGGCTTCTCGCTTCTATCTTTCATCTCGGCTAGTTTCCCGGCGTTTTCGCCATGGCGCGGCCAACTTCAAAACGAAGAAAATTGGCTCGAGATAAATGGCACTTTGTGTTCGAGGCAGCGAAATAACGAACCTTGCCGAGCTTCGCTTGCATCTCCGCGTGAATTTAAGATCGTGAGTCAAGGGTTGCAGGTTTCAGGCGCTGAGTAATCTGACGTGGTCGCTTTTCATTTTTAATTTTCTACTACTATGTGACTTTGGTTTTTTTTTTTTTATAACTTTGATGTAACTCGTGCGAATTATTGTTCTATCTGCTGTTATAAGATATTTACGGTGATTTAATCGAAAGACAAGTTTCTGCAGCGTGTTTTATGCGGAAACGCTCGATTTTCAAATTCTCAGCAAGATTTTTTTGCTACGTTGAGATATAAAATTAATTAGCTTTTTACCATCGATAAATTACAATTAAATTCTTTGAGATATGTAACGCGTGCGAATTATTGTTCTAAGATATTTACGGTGATTTAATCTTAAGGAAACGCTCAATTTTGAAATTCTCAGCAAGATTTTTTTGCTACGTTGAGATATAAAATTAATTAGCTTTTTACCATCGATAAATTACAATTAAATTCTTTGAGATATTTACGTATACTACGTGAATCAAGTAATATTCGCAGCACAGTTTCTAGAACACTACGAGTTTCTTTCTGCTCTGCTAATATTAATTATACTATGCCAATGAATTATAACACAAATTTAAATATTCATCGCGAAGTAGCAACAGGCAAACAACTGCACAAATCTCGATTTTCTGCTAGCCTCGATGAAGATCCTCTTGCAACAACGATGAACGCAACTGCTTTTTACGAATTCTTTTTACACTATCTGCTAGTTATACGGGACTAGAACTTTTCCGGATGTAAATGTAGTCTTGAAGTGCATACAAATGAAATATTCTTTTATTTCAATTATTTTTTTTTTTTTTTTTTTAGCTGATTATCAACCTTTCAAAGAACATCGTCGATAGTGACAGTAGTGATGAAGAATATTATTTTGAACCTGACAAGATGGAAGACTACAGTGCTTCCAACAGCGAAAGCGAACTCCGTTCAACAAGGAATAATCAGCTCGGAAGTTTCAACATTCCTAGTGACAGCAACAGTGATGATGAATCAAATATCGATGAAAATAATACAACCCTCGACAATGAATAATAACGCAAACGTTCAACCTGTATATTTTCTCAACTGCGCGTGCCAATACCTCTCGTCAGCAGCGTCTCGTCGAGCGGCCCCGTCCGCCAAGGGTTAAACTTCAAACAGCCTCAAATTACCAGCACGAATTGCGTAACGAATGTCTTCTCGTGCTTGCCATCCAAGAGCCGAAAAAAGTATTTTATAACGAGCCAATGGCCAGGCAGGAACGTCAGTCGGCCGCTGCTTATGCGGAAATATGATCGCGTGGCTGTGCATAAGCGAACGATTGTGTATAGGAGGAGGTGGTGCAGCAGGTCGAGGTCGTTGCCTGTAACTGAATCATCCTCGAGGACGGTAAACAAATTGGAGTAAGTGGAGTCTCGTCGCGATGATGCATGCGCACGTGCGCGCGCAGCACACAGGTACACCACGTCCAGTCGATCGATGCGTATTCGAGCGCAGCGCAAAGGCCGCCTATACGTATTTCCGGTTCGCGGCGGTCCACAGATGGCGCTAAGCAGGATCAAGGTCGGCTCGCGATTGGGCCGCGCATTTTCTATGCAAATTCGCTATTATTCTCGCGGACGCGTAACGTATGACGTGTACAGGCCGCGTCGGAGGATACGTACGAGCGGGCACTAGGTGATTCCTCGTGAAAAAATAAGAACGAAACGTGGGACGAAAGCTTCTCCCGCGAAGCTTGCTTCTCAGGAAGAGAAATTCAAGTTCACGAATTTATTGAGCATAGGGTCACCCGGAAAGTTCGTTCCGAATTGCGTTTTACATTCGATTGACATTTATCGAATTATACAGGTACCCTTCTGTTCCGCAAGGTTTCTTCGTCTTTCGCACAACTCGAATGTTTCGTTCTCGATATGATCTTTCGTGCCGACCAAATTCCTTCAAAGTCGGGACGGACTTCCCGGGCGAACCGATTATTATTAATATATTATTATTATATTAATTATTATTATTAAATTAATTATTATTATTATTATAGTATTTGAATTTGTCTAATTACCGACCGAGTACGAGTAAACCATCGATAGAGTGTTACACTAGATGCGAAAGTAAGTCAGAAACGCAGAATAAAATTTTTCCTCTCAGGGCTTCGGGTTAAATAGAAACATCGAATGATTGAATTTAAAAATTCGCATTACTTTCCCCTTTTTGTTCGGATTTTGCCAATTTCTCCAATTCTCCAGCCGCCTTAGAACGAAGAATAATGTCGTAAGTGTACCGCGTTATGCGGCGGGAACCTGTAATTGTCTTCTGTTTGTTGTATATAATTATTGTATTTATCGTGTTTGTTTTTATTGTACACCAAAATGTATATTATTTGTAATTAAAATGTATATTAAATGTATACTGTACATCGCGTACGTATATAACATAATAGAACATGTACGCATATAATGCAAATATAATGTATACTAATTATCGTGTACATAATTTATATCAAATATATATTGTATATAATGTATACATGTATGTATAACATAATGTAACATGTACGTATACAGTGTATATGCAATGTATACCAATGTACATAATAATTGTTGTACATAGATCTTATATCAAATACATATTGTATATAATGTGTATATATAACATAACATGTACGTGTGTAATATATGTATAATGCATTTCAATGTACACAATAATTGTTGCATATATAACATAACATTTACGTATACAATGCATATATAATGTATACCAATGTACATAATAATTGTAGCCTATATAATTTATAGTAAATATATATTGCATATAATATATATATACATACACACATTCATAATACAACATGTACACATATAATGTATGTGCAATGTATACCAATGTACATAATAATTGTAGTACATATTATAACTTACACCAAATATATATTGTATATAATGTATATATGTATGTATAACATAATGTAACATGTACGTATACAATGTATATGCAACGTATACCAATGTACATAATAATTGTTGTACATATAATTTATATCAAATATATATTATATACGATATATATATATATATATATATATATATATAATGTACATCAATGTAAACAATAATTATTTCACATATAATATTGCATATAATTACTGTACATAATGCACATCAGATATGTATACATGTACATAATGTGTATATTAATAAAAACCAATGTATAATTAATCCCCCATAATTGTTTGTTCTAATTCCTCCGTAAACCAAAAGCTGCACGTTCGCAGCTAAATACGAGCATACCGCTCTGCAAGATGCTCGCGGCTGGCGATTCATTTCGATAAAAAAGAAAAAAAAAAAATCACAAAGACGAAAAATTAAACGGCGAAATGGTTAATTATTACATGACCCAAGGGTGTCCCGCGGTTTGGTTCGCGGAACGACCATATGCGTGCGAGTATGCGCAGGCAGAGGAATCGTAAGGGCAGTGGCCGTGACTGACTGACTCATCCGTCATGAACGCGGGGCGCGCTGCACGGCGAGCGGCTCTCCCTTTTCAGGCCGACGCGGCGCGACGCGACGCGACCAGAAAAGTGGAGCGTCGACCCCGAACAACGCGCCTCTTTTTTCTCCCTCCTGTGTCTCGATAACGCCCGGCCGCTACTCTCGCCACTTCCCGCCGATACCGTGCCCCGCGCCGCCGCCGATTCTGCAACCGCGTAAACGATAAAACAGCGGCGCGACCGCCTGCGCTTTATTCGCGCCGCGGTCGCCTTGGGTGGCAGTTTGTCGCTCGCGCGGGTACACTACCGGCCGAAAGTTTCCAGCTGCCGCGTACATCTTGCGAACCACGTCGTCCGATCGTCGCGCGTCCGCCTGACCGCGTACAATCCGATACAGTTCTCAGGGAACGACCAGCTGGAATGTTTCGGTGTCTCGCAGACAGACTCTTCGCCGGTGTTTCATTTCTACGCGAGCGAATCAAGTTTCCGGCGTCTGATATTCGCAGGATTAATTTTCAGACGGAGAAATACGCCCTCTAGCGAGCGGAGATCGCGTACTGCTAATGGGGCGGCTAGCTGGAAGCCATTCGGAGCCGACTGGCGACGATCAGACGAATAAAGGAATAATTTTGGGGCGACGACAGAAGCGGACCACGAAGCAGCGATCGCAGAAATAATTTCGCAATTTCGCCCGAGAGCCTGCCCCTCTTCCGTCGCAAGGCTCGTTTCAGGCTTCCGGGAATTTTATTTCGCCCCCGGAGCAATTACGCTTCGTCTCTTGCTTTTTAATGGCAATTAACCGCTAACCAGGCAGTTTCTTTCTCTCGATTTTCTCTCCTATCAAGTCAGTCGCTTCGCTGCAAATGTTTCCCGAGCTTGCAACGAAACCATCGTTTCCGCGCATCTCTCCGTTACGCGTTTCCTCTTCGAGGAAGTCATCGAGGCTCCTTCCGAAAGAATTCCACAAGTCGGGAAAAATCCACCGCGATTGCAATAAAACGCCTGCATTGCTTTCAATCGCTCCTGGCTCGGCGAAGATACCCACTACGTAGGTGTATCTGTAATAACGGGCGAACCGAGTGTTCTCGAGAACGTTTTGCTCCAGCTAGTCTCTCGCTCTCTCTCTCTCTCTCTCTCTCTCTGGGTGGTCACACACGAGCGGTTTCCACGTCATGGATCTACCGGGTTATCTGGACGAAGTGGAGTTGGTGGTTGGAGCGAACGTAACTCTCCAACGATCGTCAACATTCGGAGAAGCATCAGCAACGCAGTTTTCGTTCTGATTTGTTACACTCGCGTGTAGTTTCTTTTTCTAATTAAAAACCCCGATCGAACCTCGTATAGCAGATAACAAAATATCGCCGTGTTACGCGTAAAGCAACTACTCGAATGTACTGTGCATGGAAAATTGGCAGTACGTATCACACTTTCATTTTCTGATTCGTACGAATGCCATTAAACGTGTATACTATAATACAAAATCTACGAAATACCTTGCAAGTACAATACGATACAGTTTCTGGGCACAATACGAGTATTGCAAGTACGTGGTGCTCTTATTGATGGTCTTCAACGAGTACTGCGGAAATACGATGCACCTTAGGATGTTTAATAATTATCGTACTTGCTCGAATACCGCGTGAATACGATATAAGCGCAGTCAAGTGCCAATGAACGAGTACCGATCGCAGATATTACGCAAACGTTACACGGCAACCGTGAAAGTAGCGTGTGAATGTTATGGCAATATTAATGGGCGAGTAGATACCGTAAGAGTACACAACAATTACTATCACAGCGGACACGTACGCACGAAGGATGAATGAAATTTTGAAATAAGACGAGCGATTTGCGACAATCTTCCGGAGTGTTATTAACATATTACCGGCGCGGCAAAATTAACGTGAATAAATTGGTAATGCCGATGGAATTTTGCATTCCATTGCTGCAGGCGTGTATATTTATACGTGGCGTCGTACAAGGGAAATTAATGAAGAAGGGAAAACGCCGCGTTAAATTGCGATATCTCACGAGCAGTTTGAGAAAATTTACGGACATTAATTTTCACGCTAGATTAACGCGGATACGTGAAAATCCCCGTGGAATTCTTTACACTGTGACGTAATTACGTATCCATGGCCGGCGTTACACGGAATAAATGAATACAAAAGGCGGAATATATGAATAAATTACGATACTCCTCTAAGTAGTCAAGAACGCTTTTGTCGCTGTAACCGTTTTAGTAACAAACCAACGAACGTATAATTCTTCGTTTGTATCATCAGTTCAACGCAAGAAAATATTTATTTTACAATTGTATTTCATAATTAATGCTCTCACAGTAAATGAAAGAACAAGTTATATCGTCACGGTGACGAATACACTTAAGTGTGATACATACGTGTCAACGTATCGTTAAATTTGCCTTCCTTTTGCAGTTAAAAAATGCGATAAAAAGAATATATATAAAATATAAAATGTATATAAAAATAGAATATATATAAAATATAAAATGTATATAAAAATAGAATATATATAAAATATAAAATGTATATAAAAATACAATATATATGAGATATAAAATGTATATAAAAATAGAATATATATAAAATATAAAATGTATATAAAAACAGAATATATATAAAATATAAAATGTATATAAAAACAGAATATATATAAAATATAAAATGTATATAAAAACAGAATATATATAAAATATAAAATGTATATAAAAACAGAATATATATAAAATATAAAATGTATATAAAAACAGAATATATATAAAATATAAAATG